>OZ014450.1:8025175-8048034 GCA_963966035.1 Acleris laterana | reverse complement strand
TGACACATTTTGTACGTAGCAAATGTCAAATTTTAACGAGACGTGAAGAAAACGATTCGTTTCTTGAATATAGGAACCGGGCATAAGTAAGCAAACACAAAATATTCTTTTATATTGGTACGAAAGCTAATTACAATAATTTGTTTGTGTTCGCTCCAACTTAACTAGGTATTAAAGAAGACAGTGGCTTTGCTAGCCAGGTACAGTGAAAGGAGCGTCGGGCTCGGTGCATGCAGGGCGAGGCCGGGGCGCGCGCGGGCGGCGGGCGGCGCGGGAGGGGGCGCGTCTAGACAGCCCGCAGACGCGGGAGGCTGCGCCGGACCGGCGCGCACACCACCGCGCGGCGGCTCCACGGCACGCACACGCGCGCGCGCTGCACTGTTGACCCCACCTACGGCACCAATTATTTAATCTATACTTTAAAAATAAAAGACATACGCGTCGTCGGGGTTTAAGTTTTAACGATGAAGCGTCTATTTATGGACTCGACATAGGGGTCGAATGAGGGTGGTGCATGTGCAAGCGGGTAATGGGACGCATTGTTCCTGCACTTGGACAGAAACGTGGCTTGAATTTATACAACTACGTTTTTTTTACTACAATACTGATGCTGGTTTCACCAAGACATTTAACAAGACATGTATGAGCATGTTAGAGAAGGTGAAAATATACTGTTAAAATACACAATGGCGCATAGCAGTGTACTATAACTATAACTGTAAAATATTCGTGAGTGTAATTACAATGCGTTTACTTAAACGTACCATTAATGAAACATCGGCATCGTTGACGACTCATTAGAAAACAAAGTTGAACCACCACTGTAGTTTTAAATTTGTTTTAATATATTTTTATTACTATGTAATGTACCTATTTTAGCCCTTAAATATGAGCTTCATGGCTTGAAAATAAAGGAATTAAATTTTTATTTGTCTACTTATATCAGCTAATTACCATAAGAATATTAAGAATGCATTGCGGAGTTACATACGATTTAATATTCTAAGATGCAAAGGTTGCTAACGTTTCTGTTTTCTATCGACTCGAAATGTACAGAGTTGACATTTGCGTTCCAATTGTATTCAGCTTTCATCATTTCTCTAACCGCTAAATTAGCGTTATGCATCTTGACTAGGCCCCCAGAACCGTAGAGAGATTAACATCACGAATTCACGACTATCTCATGTAGGTACAGTCACGAGATTTAATTTGGCACCCACCTTAGGTCCAAAGTCATTCTGACATCGTACAACAATAAGGTTGAGTTTCCTAAAAGTTACAAATGACTTGACATCTCTAATGACATTGACGACTTCAAGCATAAGTATTTTTCTTGAAATGGGTCCCAAATTAACGCTCGTGACCGTACATTCGAATATTCGACACTACGCCCGTTTGACCTTCCGCACCAATACAAAGTAACCGTTAAAATAAAAGCATACTTACATTTATTACGGGCAACACACTTGATATCAATTGCCAATGTGTGCTTAAAATATGAATTCGGAGCCGGCATGGGTCGCCCCGCGCCGTGACCCTGTTGATACGCCCGGCGCGAACCCATGTAACCCATGGTACAATTAAATAACCATACTCAAAATAATAACGTGACATTCATTAACTTCGCGATAATGACAACAAGTGCAGTCAAAACAACACGTAATTAATTTAAATAATAAATGCTGAAGGAAGTCTTATTTACAGTTTTTTCGAATTAACAATCTTGTTTTTATTCGTTTTCCTGGAACGGAAGTCGCGTGGGTTTACATGGGTTTTACTGTTATTTGCAAGTCGTAAATCGTCCTTATTCATCTTAAAATATGGCATTGTGTTAAGGAAAAATAAAGCTGGTAAACACGAATCTCTGATGCATTTCGGGGGTCAATAATGTGCAGGCCGTCTGCAACAATGTCAGATGAAAGTCATATGACTGCGCAACAGCTCACTCAGCCGGCCGGCGAACAGAGAAGGATACAAAATAGATTTAGTACAGACCTGCAACATTTACTTCCAGTGCCTTTTCTATTGTTCACATTTCATGTAAAGACTACGTGGCTAACTCCAGGTTAAAAATGAAATGTATACATTTATGAAATTAATATCTTCTAACTTCTATATAAGTAAATAAAAATAAATCGCCGAAATGTATGTAGGTACCTACGCGCATAAGTTCCGGAAGTCTGCACAAAAGAGATAACTAATTCTTTTTGTGATGTGTTCGTCATTATCAGGGCAAGGTCTGTATGACAGAATAAAAAAACACCGGGAAAGTCGGAAATTTGCAGTGATGCGAAGCCGCTGGCGGCAGACCACTAAATTTTAAATAATTAGTTTAAACTGGTTCACTGATTATTTGCTGACATTACAACATTATTTCTTCGTTTTTTTTACAGTTTATACATTCAATATTATATCAGAAGCAGTCCAGGGGAGGGTAAACTATTTAATTTTTTCCATTAAAGATCCATTATGGATCTTGTAAGAATCATAATCAGTCACTCAACAGATGCTCTTGCCGGTGGAGGTATTTTGAAGGGGGTTACTTGTTTTCCCATTGTATCGTTTCTCTTAAAGTCATTTACCATGACACTTTTGTCATAATGGATGTTAGCCATAATGTTCAGTACCCACAATGCTTAATTCACATAATGTATCGATAGTCTGAAAACATTTTATTCATAATTGTGGTCACCATATCTCTAATGTCCTAATTTTGTTAGTATTAAACACGTGACCCCTAATACATTAAGGTAGTATACCTAACATAATGCTGAACAAAGTTCTCAAAGCACATGGTTAATGCACGGCTGGACTTGAGTGCATTAAATGTACTTTCAAACTTAAACCTAATCAGCATTTGGCTAAACCAAGTTGATGAAAAGAAAAACACCTGAAGTAAGTACTTAATGTAATTATGGCCGAACGCGAGTGCATCAAATGTTGGCACTTAAAATATTCATAATGCTTGTGTAGGTGTTCAGGAGCGTATGAAGTAAATAAGTTCACTAAAGTATACTTAACATGTATGCAGTTAACTTCACACGGGGTAGAAGTGAAACCTTCCCAAAAACATTTGTTTTATATTTGACTAAGGTCAACTGTCTAGTGCTCTAAAATGATCTCAAAATCGTAGCAATATTATGTTAGGTATTTTTCATTTTGTTTTCATATTTTTAACGCCACCGATCGCCATACTCTCCCTGTACAGCTAGCACAAGTTGCCCGGGACTTGTTTGTCGCTCGGATCAGATGGTCAATGCAAAACCGACTCTGTTAGGTTTATTCACACACACATCCCTACAAAAATATTATTGCGATAACATCCAACCTTGCAAACGTTCGTTATGTAGGTACTTAAATTTTATGTATAACTTTAGTCTTCATAATTGATATTTATGACAAAAAATACATATCTAATATTATTATTACATTTAACACTATAGATATGAAAATATTTTTTATGACTATCGACAAATATGACTCGTGAAATTCGGAACTGCAAATAATACAAAAACAGAAATTTTGACAGACCATTATATACTCGTTTAAATCACTGGCGCGGATGATAGCAAAGTAAGAAACAATCTAGTCGCTAAAATACTCATAGGTACGGTTGGCTATCAAGTTGCGGAGTGAGTTGCCGGAGCCTGGCAGGAAGTCTGCCGTCGGTAACACTAATGGTCTTTTTTCGAGCCGTGGTGCTATTCTCTTACGGTGTATTTAAAAGGATTGGCTCGATCAAACTAACCTAACTTGGCCCTAGCTTAGCGTTCTAGGCAAATTTTCAGCGTAAAGAGAAACGTAAGACTCAAGCTTATGGCCTTGTGTAGACTTTTCTTTAAAGGCGGTCAATAACAGAACTGCGACTCCTGGCATTGCAGCAGTCTGGGCGGTGGTGATCACTTGCCATCAGATGACCTCTGGCCACATGTTTCTTTTTAACCAGGTTTGAAGACTCGAATCCCTCGAATCGTTTGTTCGATTGTTGTGTACGTATAGGTCAAGATAGAGCAGTTCGATCTAAAGAAGTCACTTTTGCTGTAAGAATACCACTACCACAGTTCTGGACGCGTCTCGGGCCTCAGATTGCAACTTGCACCGAGTGCAACTCGACCCGGCCGGCGGCGCGCAGAGTACTTAGACCGGGCGGGAAGAAATAAATTCTAGAGAGTGTTACTTTGACGGAGATTTATTTTTGCAAAAATAAATGTGCTTTAGCTGCATTGCATATTCACCCAAAACTATCAATAATCCTGGTATCATTGATAATAATAACTGGCAATTGTTTTGAAAATGCCTCAGCGCTGGTGTTCTGTATAAAAGGTGAAACATAATTAACAATATCCACAGACAGATAGACCCAACAACGAAATCTGCGCATACCTATTTATCTGCATAGCAAATTGTTGTGTTACAATTCCTTAACCCGCATTGGACCAGCACTATGGCCTAGACCAAACCCTCTCATTGCGACAGGTATGTGCACAGCAGTGGGGTGATTATTATAGGCTAATTATATCATGTTTTATTGTCAATCATTTTATAAACAGAGAGTTGAAACCAAAGAATTAAAATAGAATAACAACTTGATTAATACCTAATAAAACACTGTTAATTGTAGGCATGACAAAGCACATGATATTCAATTTCTATCTCATCTGTCACGCAGATAATCAAAGTTAGACTTCAATGGGCAACTTTATAACCTTGTTTTATAGATGACTTATCTATTCATCTATCTATCTAGGTAGGCCATCTCTATCAAAACTACGTCGTCGTCGTGAGACATCGCGTATTTCGACAGGTGATACATGGTGATGGGGTCCACATCTCAGAGACGTTGCACGACTGTGACACAGACAAAGTCGCGGACAACATCTAAAAATAATTATTTATCACCAGTTTGAACTGAATCAGAAAACAAAAACCACACCAGGATGGCTTACACGTTACGTGTCTCAGGTTACACGCGATTTTTGTGCGGTTTTGGGGTAGTTTTGAATTACAGTCGGAACCCGTCTCGCGGCGACCGGCAGGCACGGCGAGGCGATTACCGATCAGGGGGGTTATTATGACATAGCTATGGCGAGCGTAAAGGACAGAGCTATAGCACTTCTATAGCTCTGTCCTTATCTCTCAGCTTAAACTGAACTGAATTGCTATTTCATAATAACCCCCCAGGTCGTGCTTCAGTGGCACGAAGCCACAGAAAGGAGTTTATAAAAAATACCAGTTTTTGTACCAATTGTACAGTTATATGCAAAGTAAGTATCGATGACTCTGATAATGGAATAAGATCAGATTGTCTTGCGAGATTAACGTAAGCCATGTCAACTTTATAAAAACATTTCACTAGCGAGCCGCCCTGGCTTTACCTGGGCAAGATCTGTGTGTATTATGTACACGAAACTTTCAAAAGACGTCCTCTAAATGTCGTTAAAATTGCATCAAAATATGTTAAGTATTATACAAATACATGCTGGCAACAATCAATGGGCCATCATGGGAAAGTACTAAACAGAAATCCTTGAGATAGACCATGTTACTAACGAAAGAAAAGAAAGAAAGACAATATTTAACATAAGTACAGAAATAAACATGAAAAACGAAAACAAATTAAAAACAGACATATAACACTAGACCAACAACCACAAGGGCCCTCAGCACTGCGCCGCGGCAAACCGTGACGCTGGTATTCAGAGAGGGACCCTGATTAAAACTAATTTAAACTAAAGAAACAAGTACCTAACGCACAAACACTATCTTAATTTTAATTTTTAGGGTTCCGTACCCAAAGGGTGTCTTAACGGAACTAAGCCTACGCTGTCCGTCCGTCCGTCCGCCCATCTACCGATAATTAACTTGCAAGAGCCTGCTAAAATCAAATCTTGTAAATTACATTTTATATATTTTATGGAGGTATTTCTTTCCACCCTGTAGGTATACTCTCGTGGTTCTGAAAACAAACAAACAGACAGATAGACAGAGAGGCAGACAGAAAAAGCGACTTTATGATATACTATGTACCTATGTATGATGATGATTAAGTAATGAGTACCAGTCGATACTGTACAGTACTCCCATCTTCCTAATTACGTTCGGCTATCTATAGCTATCACACTTGCACTTGCAACAGACATTATGTTTGACACTCGTGTGTCATAGAATAACGAAGATTGCCAATAGCTATTAAAAAACTGGTATATAGTACTATCAGACCATTGGAACCTTGACCCACCATAGAACTGTGTCACAGAGACGTTATGATTCAAGTCATAAGAAGTGTCAAACAAATTGTTTTATAATGTCACTGTGACACCGTTCTATGGTGGGTCAGGGTTCCATTGGGCTGATAGTACATTGCTCTATATAAATAGAGACCGAGCGTCGTTCGGGTGGAAATTAAGTTTTTCCAAAGATTGCAAGAATCTCTTATTTCAGGACTCATTGAAATCGATAAGCGTTTCTAAGAACGGAATTAAGTCAACCAAATACTTTTAAACTTTCTCGTTTACAATCACAACACAACTATCTATCTTGCTTCTATATTTTTGTAAAAATAATTTAAAAAAATGTAACTTTAAGAAAAAAAGAATAACCGCTGTCTCGCCAACCAACTGCGTAAGCAACTAATCAACTAGCAACAAAAAGCAACTAGTACAGTCAAGGGCAAACATATGTATACACTTTAGTACCTTGTCTAATTGTCGTCATATTTGAACTGCCATATATGAACTGTCACAGTGGTTAAAGTGACAACGTACTAAAGTGTATTCATATTATTGCCCTTGACTGTACCTTATAAATTGATTTAATTTTATACGTGCCAACGTGCCTAATTAATTGACAGAAAAAATATCAGAAATATTGATTTTTATTTACCTTATCGGTTCATCCATTTGTGAACACGATGATACAGACATACACAGATACACCGACACCCAGATACACAGATACACTGGTTATTTATAATTTATAGCACCCCCTGTTTTTGTTGGGGGTTAAAATATAAGACCTGATTATATTTGTTATAACTAATAATAAACCAAATCCACCTAATGCACTTTTACCTATCTCTTCTCTTATGCGGTGACTTTGCTGAGTTTAACATCTACCCTTGGATAGGACGTTGGAAACAAAAATAGCTAGTTAAGATAATAATCAGCGTCAACTTGTTATCTTGTATCAGCTGCGGCGGCATTCCGGCGCTATCACGCGACTCGCCGCGACGCTAACATATTACCTGATGCTGTACTTCGCTACTTCGCTGCAGTTTTGCTATTTTAACATAAACAACTTTCTGCCGTACTCACACATTTTAGGGAGATTTAAGTCGTTCGGTACGGTAAAGGTTACTTTCGTCTTCGTATGCAATAATTATGAAATAGATAAAAATCCCGATACAAAGGTTACCCTAGTTTCACGGATGAACCGAGTTTCATCAAACCTATTTGAACCATACATACTCGTATAAACTAGCTAGCTATCTTTTGAAAAAAATCGCGTCCATATCGATATTTCCGTTTCGGAGCTACGATGGTACAGAGAAACACACAGGTATACAGATACATTGTGAAACTTTACGTCGGGGATTAAAACTATTTAAACGATAAACCCACGAAATAATGGCGATCCCTTCTTTAAACTGTTTTGTACCATAATACCGCCAATTCGATTTACGCGTGTGTTAAATGTATAAAAAAGTGTACCCATCTACGAACTCCACGCGATTTGTTAGATGGATTCCGCGAAAGCGTAATTTCGTTGTAGTTTTTTTCCGATTCGCATTTTTCCGCGATCGATAAATTTCCTCTTCGCCTCTTTACTCGTAGCTTTATTTAATGTCTCGTTGCTCCGTGATAGTGTTTTTTCCGCAGAGTTTTTTTTCGCGAT
Organism: Acleris laterana; assembly: GCA_963966035.1. Taxonomy (NCBI): domain Eukaryota; kingdom Metazoa; phylum Arthropoda; class Insecta; order Lepidoptera; family Tortricidae; genus Acleris; species Acleris laterana. The sequence continues at coordinate 8,040,141 of OZ014450.1, read as the reverse complement.
TGGTAAATTTCCTCTTCGCCTTTTTACTCGTAGCTTTATTTAATATCTCGTTGCTCCGTGATAGTGTTTTTTCCGCAGAGGTTTTTTTCGCGATAGGTAAATTTCCTCTTCGCGTTTGCACACCTGTCTATTGTTCCGTAATCGCTACTTTTTTGCCTCGCATAGTATTATCGATACTTTAAAATTATATTTATCGATACTTTAATGTAAACATTAAGATGCAACTACTTATACAGGTTTCTTAATACAGGTAGGCCATTTGTAAGAGAGTGACAATGTCAGAATAATAGGCCATAATTCTATAACTCTATCATAAATATTACTTTTTAATCAATGTTTTTAATTAATGGTTCTGTTACCGACTGAAAAGGTATGTTGCAATTGAAATACTAAATACAAGCTTTTCCACGCGACTCTGTCCACATCAAAATAGGTATCTAGTTTATTGATTTCCCGTGGGTTAAATTAAGAAATAAATAAAAAAAGCTTTAATGAGAGACCATTGTGATGCATATTTTTCTCATTTTAACTACGAGTATAACCTTGAAATATGATTGATTTTTCCGTCAATTATGGTCCGATTTTAAATATACTTTTTTTGTTTGATAGAGTATACTTCCGAGGTTGTCCCGTTACTCCCATTGTCACCAAATTGTAATCTGATCCAAGAGAAATTGAGGGAATTCCTCAAATACGAGCATTATAGGCATACATACATAATACCAATTTATGCGATAAGATATCTCGATTAAGGTTGTTTAAATATGACTATGACTTTCCTGCGGCGTTACTTGCAGTTAACTTGAAATATCTTAAAGTTTCATATCAACTAAGTAGTGGGCGGCTACATAACAGCTTAATAAGATCACTAAAAAGTATAAAATAAAATAAATGTTTTAAAAAACAAAACCTGCCTTCAAAAACGCAAAAAATAACTTCTTTTAGAATGGTAGGTATAGGTCAGTCCCAATTGAAGTCGAGGAACACAATGTTTTTAACCAAAAGCTGATTTCAGTTGGATGAACCTATACCTACCATTTTAAAATTAGTAATTTTTTGCGTTTTTGAAGGCGGTTTTTTGTTTTTTAATCAGTATTCAGCTTCTGCCGGTGACCGGACTATAATATTATGTTATACAAATTTTAGGCCTTAAGATGGCTACAAGCAAGAAAATGTAAGTAGGTATATACAGATTTCGGGTAAATGCGAGCCAAAAAAGTAGCGATTACGGAACAATAGACAGGTGTGCAAACGCGAAGAGCAAATTTACCTGTCGCGAAAAAAACCTCTGCGGAAAAACACTATCACGGAGCAACGAGATATTAAATAAAGCTACGAGTAAAAAGGCGAAGAGGAAATTTACCAATCGCGAAAAAAAACTCTGCGGAAAAAACACTATCACGGAGCAACGAGACATTAAATAAAGCTACGAGTAAAGAGGCGAAGAGGAAATTTATCGATCGCGGAAAAATGCGAATCGGAAAAAAACTACAACGAAATTACGCTTTCGCGGAATCCATCTAACAAATCCTCCACGCACTGTGCATTACATTACATTACTGTGCAGCGGCGGCCTTAGAGATGCTTAACGCTAACGTAAACGATCTTCGAAAACTGTCAAAATGTATGAAACTAACATAAGCGCTTAATCGCGACCATCCGGCAGCTCATGTTAGTCCTGTACATTTTCGATAGCGATAACGTTCGCCGAATGCATCTTGACGTTAGACCACACATGTAGGCTTTTGCGAATATTAAATAGAGTATTTGCATAATATGGCGATCTTCTCGTTCTTTGGTACTTTCTATTCCTTCCCACCATATTGGTTTTATCTCTAACTAATTTGTTTGCCCTTAAGGCCATCCGTCTCTGGAACGAGCTCCCACTGAGCATCAGACAAGCCCCAAGCAAGTTAGCTTTCAAGCGGATGCTTCATAAGCATCTGCTGGAACAAGCGCAGTCGTAAATCGATTTAACACACATCGCTTTATCTGTTTATTTCTATGTTTTATTATATTTAATGAGTATACTCTTATTAGATGTATGTGTGTACGTGTATTTATATTTTATTAACTAGGAATCTTGTTACTTATATATTTTATTAAAACCGTTTTTGTAACGCTATTTTTCTTTGCGCCTTTGTTTTTTTCGGTTGACTGGTATAGAAGCCAACGGGTATTGTCTGCCATCTGTGTTTTGTGCTGTTTTTTGCCAATAAGTTTAAATAAATAAAGTTTGATTCCAAGACCATGACATACGATTCCATGATGTTTAGCAAAGCAAAGCATTTGCCGACATTGCATAGACCTGAGTATAATCTCAACACCTTATTTCCCGGCGTAGATTTAAATTATGAGCGCGGTATGTCAGTCTCGTATTATGTAAACAGCGATAAAGGACAACAAAGCGGAACAGCGGGTGCACGCGCGATAGCGCGGCGCGCGCGCACAGCTTACGTGTCCGCAGCGGCCGCACTCCAAAGTTGGCGACGAAATCAATTTAATAAAAGTGCGCTTTCTGTAATTATTTTGACGGCAAAAATGTTCATGACTACATAAGCAAAGCTATAAGGTATTGGAAATCGCGTCTGTACTGAATTCTTTGAAAATAGCGTTCGGTAGTATGACGTATAACGTATGGGTTGTATGGCGATGACATTTTAAAGTCACGAGTGAAGTTGATTCTGGGCCTTTAAAAGGTTCTCCCAGAACATGGCGACGTTAATACAGCTTAAATAAGAAAATTCCATTTACACGGGGCAAAAATTATGTTTAACTTTTTGATACGTTAATTAAGTAGTTTAGGAGTTATTAAGGTTTACGGTAATATCACGACTTTGGATGTAGTATTGTTGTATACGGAAACAATTTTCCGGAACTCTATTTTTTGATTGCGGTACGAAGGCGATGCGTTGTTCCCACAGCACTCGATGGTGTGCCACACCGTTTTCAAGCATTTTAAAATGGTCTTAATATCAGATATCTAGTTAGAGACATTTACTAGTTGACTAAAAACTCGAATAGTGCGGCTTGTTAGCTCAAACATATTTAAATATCAGTCGGTAGAAAGCATGAAATTTGGCATGCATATAGCTTTTATATATGTGCTTTAATATTGAAGTAGGAAGGAAAACGTTAAAATATTTTGTTAACCTGAAGGTTAACAAGCCGCGCTAGAAGTAAACCTTGAATGCAGTCGATTTCTACGAAACCGGGAATGCATTTTCCAATACCCAATGCATAATTATTATATTATGAGAAGCGACAAGCGGCTACGCCTTTTCTACTTGTAACCAGGTTTCTCCAATCGGCATCGTGATAGACTTATTAAGGTTTATGGATGCAAAGGCTTACATATTAGTACCGAGGCTTATTTGTGCAGGGTATGCAGTGAAAGCGCTGCGAGCGCTGTGCCGGGTCGACGCTCGCCGCGCAAACAGATAGCCGGATTGATTGCGCTGCCCACTCTTACCTCGCAGCTCGCTGCAGACAAAGCAAACGGAATCCTTTAAATTTCGGTCAAAGCACTCGAACGCGTCTGTCATATTTTTTTGGGCATTAAATATCGCTTAAATCCGTTGTACTGTGCCGGCGAGTTCACCAACACAGAATTTAAATACATTATACGAAACATTACGTGCTCTGTGCATGTATTGTTCAAATATTCCGTTTATTTATTGACCATATTCTAAGTGATTTAAAGGCATGTTTAGGTGTTTACAAGTTGAGGCCGTGAGCAAGGACCGCCACAGCGTGCGGCGTGTGTGTTGTTAACATCAGCAGCTTAGTAGATATTTTTGTTCATTTAATTATTCACGTGTTTTTAAGAAAAATATTTTATGTTTTTGACTTGGAATCCACAGGTTCCTAATAACACGTGTAAGTATCAAGCCAAAAAAGGCTACACCACATACACGCACACCACATACACGCACACACACACACTCACACACAACACATATCCGAGCTTCTATAAGCTTAGTACCTAAATTCACTTATAGTCCTGTAGGTACGCCAAAAAACCTAAAAGTCCTCGTATGTTGTTCCGATACTGACGGCGCCGACGTCTTGTTGTACATACTAAATGTTAATATTATCAAAATTGCTTTCTTGGGGTTTGATATGACGCTATTAGTCTATTACATATCATTTTCGGTATATTTAAAAAAAAATGATTCAACCGTATATCTGGAGGAGCCCAAACTTGGTATGTTTTGAAAATGATTTTTCTATTTAAATTTAAAACAAGTGACTGAAACATAATGATGTAATATATTTTTAGAATTGGCTTAGTAAGCTCTTTCATTAAATACTACACACGATAGGTATCAGAACACTTTTTTTCCCTTACAAAAAAAATATGACGTCATAACTCCTCTCCGTAGGGTTATAATAAGTCTAGTCTATGCGGGCAATGTTGGTAGATAAAGCCTGTTTTAAAAATAAACTTGACTTAAACGGGAAATACTCCTTCCACTACCAATCTTTTCTATTTTTGAAGCTATAAATTTACGCACCTGGTTGAGTTGTAGTCATTTGCTTATCGACTGCATGTCACGCCGCTTCACTTATGGTGACTTATGCTAGTTCAAAATGTCTGAAAAATTAAGAAAGAAAGCACGCAGGCAAATATCGTTTGAAGGGATAAGTTCGCCTTTTTACATTATTTTTTGTAATTCAATATTACCGATATTGTACTGTTTTTGATTTTCTTTTTTACAATAAAGTGTTTTACATACCTACATACATAATGCACCATGGTACTTCAGGAACGATCGCCTGCACCGAGAATTAGGAATGAAAACTATAAAGAAGGAGGACTCTCTCAAAACGTACCAGAAGCGTATGCAAAACCACCCAAACCACCTAGCTAGAAACTTAATGGAATTCCAGCCAAGTAGGTACTACATTCAAAAGACTAAAAAGACGAGCGCCACAAGATCTAATACTAGCTTAGATCATTTTGATGTAATTGGGTAATTCACTGGATATTGCCCCTAACACGACTTAGATAAATACATAAAATCCAGCTGAATGTCGATTGGACAGATTGCAGGACAAATGAAATGATAAATGAAATGATAAAAAAAATACATACATAGATATAACGGGTTTACCCTTGAATCACCGACACTGAATTCATACAATTTACTTCACCGAATTTTCATGTCATCGACTAGCATTTACACGTGCAGGAGTTTTATTTTTTTGATGGTCACACGTCTAACCTAACCTATAAGCTACGTAGCCCTTGCTTGAGATAATCTAAAAATAGTAAGGTTTCAGCAGAAATTAACTTTGAGTGAAATTAAATTCGATGAAATTATACATTCGATCAACTGAGTGTGTCGGTAAGGCTGCGTTTCCACCAGAGCTGTGCGAGGCAGCTAAGCTGCGTTGCGAGGAAATATCCACCAATAGGATAGTGAAGCTAGTAAAACAAAATAATCCTATTGGCTCACTTTCACGTTCACGCAGCTTAGCTGCCTCGCACAGCTCTGGTGGAAACGCAGCCGTTACCGAGACCGGCACAAACTAGTTACTTTTCACTTATTCAAAATTTCCTTTACGAATTTAAGTGTAAATGTTTGCTAATTAGCAGCACATTAGAATAAACAACAAGTTCTCTGTTTGATGTCTGTCTCACGCTCACTCATTCGCTGCTAAATGTTTAGTGCAGCTATTGCGGAATTTGCGGAGTAGAAGGATCTATTTCACCGACTTCAAAAATAGGGAAGCTCTCGATTCGACTGCATGATAAAAAAAGTATGTGTTACGCGATTGCTCCGTCAACTGCAAACCGATTAAAAAAAAGTCATTTGAGGTCTTCCCACTGTTGTCCCCAAATCAGTATCTGATAAAGGGATCCGTGGAGAATTGAGGGAACTCCTCAAATAATAGCCATACCATCATTTGGTAAAGTAGAACTGATTAAACAGGGCACCCAGACTCCTCAATCGTACCTATTTTAAGGGTAGCGATAAGTTATCTCGGTTAAGATAGAAGAGCAACTATGATGAAAGGTTTAGAATATACACTACTAGCTTCTGCCCGCGACTTCGTCCGCGTAGATTTCGATTATTGTTATTCCCTTGGGAACTTTTAATTTTTCCGGAATAAAAAGTTTAATCTTTCTTTCAAATTGTAATATGTCAGTCAAACTAAAGTGGGCGTACTACAATACTTTCAACCTAAAGCCTATATATAATAAACCTAGGCAGGTACAATACAAGTACTATTTCATTGACAAATACTGGTAGCTCATTTAAAGCGATCAAGATTCAAAATGTACTTGTTTAAATATATTATTTAAATGCCAATTTGATATTGGCTCCAATTCGCGACTTACTGGCATTGAATAGTGTTAAAATTGGTCCATCACTTGTAAAAGACATCAACGCGTAAGATTTGAAGCGCAATTAAAAAAAACTTGCAAGGGCATGTCGGACCATGCTCAGTGTAGGGTTCCGGAGCTGTTACGACAAACACAAAACCGGACAAGAGCATGCCGGACCATGCTCAGTTTAGGGTTCCGAAGCTGTAACGACAAACATAAAAAACTATCGCAAAAAACCACATGTATGGTTAATACTATTATAATTTTCTATTTAAAGTTGGTGCTGTCTTAGAGGATTTTTAGTAGGTATAAACACTTTAGTCGCCGGTATCTCCCGATCTAATTAAGTCTACTTAGTCGTGATAGTTTTCCTTTTAAATAACACGTAACAAGCAATGAGCTTGACCCGTGTGGAATCTCGGCCGTGTGTAGGGTTTCGGAGCCGTTACAACACCCACGTAAAACTATAAAAAAAAAAGTCAAGAGCGAGTCGGACTCGCGTAACGAGGGTTCCGTATTTCAGATAATATTGTTGGAAAACGCAAAATCTAACGCAGATTCTTAACGTGTTAAAGTACAACTACATATTTTGATTTTTTAGTAGGTAGTTAACTTTATTTCTGTGCAATAAGGTCTATTTTGACTAGCCTACCTTTTAATACAGATTTTTAAAGTTTTTTGCATTTTTTTCCAAAACTGTAAAATTTGACAACTTCATTTTGTTTTTCGAGATGTTTTTAAGAATTCCTAGTTATCTTTAAGTTAGGAATTCTTCAGATTTTGTTGGTCAATAAAATGTGCAGATTTGTTTCGTATCGTACCCTGCTGGTTGCTATAATCAAATCACTTTCTTTTTTTAACCCCCCATTCTTGACCCCTTTTCAAATATTTAGAAACATTTATACCAACAATGCGAAATGCAAAAAGATAGATATTACACGGGAAAAATATGAATTGATGAAGGAGAACAATACGAAACGGGAAATCAGTAAAATGTGGAAAAACGCGAAAGGAAATACGAATATACAGGGTGTCTTGAAATCAATCGAAGAAATTTTAACCGTAGATAGGGTGGATGATTTGGATCATCTCTACATTGGTAACTTTTTTTTAAGTTAATATTTGACTGAGTTACATTGGTAACTTTTTTTTAAGTTAATATTTGACTGAGTTACAGACTGATTTATCCTGACGATGCTCTCAGTGTGCTCCATCTTAACTAATTCATTCATAACCCATACACCGGATTGACGGGGGCAAATATGTACCAGTGCTAGTGATTCATTAAATATCTATTAAGTTTATCGACAATTTTTTTCGTGACATATGGATCTTCCATTACTTACAAAATAAAGTTGTAAATACCTTTATCTTCTATATCTAAATGATCAGCTTTCCATGAAGATAAACGATCTTTTTCTTTCGAATCATTTTTAACCGACTTAAAAAACTAAATGGTTCTCAATTCGTCGGAATACTAAAGAATATTGTCGTACTGAATTAATTTGTTATTCAATGTAATTTCAACGGTTGTCAAAAGTGACTCGAGTCCAGAGTCAATGTCAGATACCGGTTTTTTGTATTATAAGAGGTTTGCACATAATAAAATTAAAAGTCATTCAAACTAGGCCATTACTTATTTTAATGTTGATCAAAAATTGCTTTATATCGTTGTCGATAAATTTTGTCGATATTGAATCACTAGCACTGCTACATTTTTGACCCCGTCATACCGGTGTATGACATAACATGTGTCACAACGTAATGTAAATAAACAAGTTGTTCCATATCAACAAACTTTCTAATCACGGTCAAAAGCTCCACGGTGTTTAGAAAACTGAAAATAGACTGAAACTGAACTATAATATGAATGAAAAGATGATCTCTGATAAGGGCTATTATGTGAAATAATTTAAAAATGAAACTTACGATTACGATGTTTACTCACACTCTTCCCACACTCGCACAGGTAAAATAGCACTTGTACTCGTAGGTACATTAAAGTTATTTTATTAGATCATGAATCATGGATTTATTTCATTGATTTCTACCACCACCATCAGGGATAACTATGAATACAACACACAATAATTAAAACGAATCAATAAGTTGTTATTGTCCTTTGACAGTTCAGCATAGTATTTTTTTAAATCTTGTACCATTGAATACTTTTTATGAAAAGAGGTTTAGGTTTAGGTTTTGTAAAAATAAAATCGTCTCTACACGTAAGTTTATCCATTCCATGGCCTAGGAAAGGTTGGTATTTTTTGTTCTCTATGGTAAGTGTGACATCATAATAAATTATAATCAATTATGCGACGGCCTTTATATCCATGGACAAAATATTTTGCATTCGGGCTGTTGGCTACTGCCACAAATACCACGCAGATCAATACGGAGGGCAATAATCGGATCGTTCAATCCATGTCTATCTGAACTCTATGTCTGAGTCTATGAATTTATGGCTGTCATTATAATATTATGTCATTGTTATGTTATTTTGAGATATTCAAGTCGTAATTATTTTTGCTGTAAACCGGTTATACGGGCCACTTTAGAACAAAGAATGGTAAATGGTTAGATCTCGACAATAATAGGTATAAGAAGGACGATAATATTATGATCAGTCTTGGCGAAGCGTGAACAAGAGATCTAGTGAATTCACATTTAAAACCAGCTAGTGTTCAAATTGCAAAAATGAAAATACAGTAAGTTGCACTAATGAAAATACAGTAAGTTGCACTAAAATTTATAATTATTTTAAAATGTTAGTCAGATTTCTGCTTACATGGAACGAACTGTTTTGTTTACATACCATGTAAACAACGTATGGTGTCAGGTCATTGACCTTTAGAATTTTGACGTTAGTTACTACGAACGCGTTTGTAGTAGTATAGTATCAGCGTCAAAATGTCAAGGTCGAGATATCGGCTGCGATACATCAAGTAACAAAATTAATATAATTAATCCTTCTTTTTTTTACATTAACAGAAACAAAAATGAACCATACCCCCGTGATCAGAATCGTGCGAACTATCAAACCGCCAAATATCTCTTATTCGATCCAAGACACCCTGTATAAATAATAAATAATTTTGGGTAGTTTCGATTAAAAACTGGTAATCGAGATATCCCGTAGGGCTAGACAAGATCCATTTGGCTAAAGTTTATCACTGTCAAAAATCTGTCAAATAGTTTAATGCAGGGCTATATTCTTCGACATAAAACCATGTTACTTTTGAAATGTTATGGTATTGATTTTAACTCGGCTACCATTACTGTCAAGTAAATAAGACCTATCTTTACGTTGACAATACGACAACATTTCAAAGGTAATGGTTTTAGTAGAATAGAGGGCAAGTTCCAGTAGCCAAGACGCAAACGTTGCTAACGTTTCTATTTTCTATAGACTCGAAATGTATGGAATTGACGTAAGCGTTCGACGCGATCTGTCTTCAGCTTACGTCAATCCCATATTCCTCGAAGTCTATAGTCGTTAACGACCATGGGCAACGGCCGCGTCGCCGGCCTTCGAACACGACAGTACAATAGTCCTGATAAAATAACGGACGGACATGTTCGTCGCATAAAAAGACAATTTGTAAATAGCGAGTGTAATTGCAGACGGCGGGAGACGCCGCGCTAATGAAAGTTTAAAGCGGCGGCTACGGCTCAGCCCGTGCTCGGCGCTGGCTCAAGTGATAAGAATAAGACCTCGACGGGACGAAGGGCTGTTTCATAATAGTAGTTTATGCAACAGTTGTATAACAGAGGTCAATAAAGATGAGTGGCGTGTGTTACGAAGTGAACCGAAGGCGAACATCGTAAACGAAGACGCCACGAGTGATTTTGACTTAGTTATGCACCGTTGCATACAATACTTTCTCTACGACTAGGTTTCAAATAAAATGCAAAATTAAATGAGAAAACGTACGAACGAACGAACGAAGCACAGAACAAATGTAAAATGAAAAAAAAGAGTCTATGGTTAACTTGACTCGAAAATGGGGACTAAGACCACTGATAACACAATGGATATATAAGGCAGTGGTTCTTCCCAGACATTTATACGGAGCCATATTTTGGTGGCACAGAAGCGAGGGCGGGTCGCAGCAATGGACATATGAGTAGCAACTACTAGCCAGTGGAATATACGGAGCACCTACTAGCATGAAGACGTTTGCGTCTTAGTCCTGAGGGTTGGCTCATGATTGCTGTCCTAAGATTGTAAATGTCTACGGACCTCGGAGGTCACAGATACCGTCACGCATGTAATAGATTACTAAGTAAATAACAATTTGCAATAAACAATGAGGTTTAGGGAAACAACAAAAAGTAATTCCGGGAGCGCACTAGCTGCCGCCCCGCTCGCCTGTCTCACCGAGACCATGACCCCGCGGCCGACCGGGGGGCCGACAGACAACGACTGTGCTATCAAACGAGCAATTCCATATATTTGTAAAGTACAGAACAAAGGGACACAAACGAATCAAGGAACCAAGGCCACGGCGAATCTAAATACTCTACAGTGTGTATACTGGAGACAAGTGAGCCTAGCCAAGATACAAACACCGACCGCTAACTTTTCCGTTTTCTATCGACTTGAAATGTATGTAGATGACATAAGCGGTCGGTGGTTGTCATCAGCTTATGATAACCCTATAACATTTTGTCGATTTTCTAAAATCACTAACTTAGTATTACGCAAGTCCAAAGGCCTCTATTTCAACGAACGGCTAGGCAATAACGACCTTTGCTGAAATGTACCTACTCGTAGATACAAACAGCAGAGTAACGTGGCACGCATAGGCCATGTGGAATGACTCAGAAGTTGACCTTACATTTATCATCATAAGAATGATACCGTAAACTGACCAATTCAATATTGTTATGCTCCGTCTTATATTAGTAATTAATTACAACTTTAAAAAAAAGAACCAATTACGAGTATTATGCTTTCATTCAGGAACTAAGTAGAACCTAAACCTAAATACATATAATTTTCATCAATAAAATACACCGGTAACATAGGCGATACCTACGCAAACAGACTGTTTACGGTATTGAGTTTAGGCCCAGAGTAGCGCTAGACAAATTCCATTCAGCAGTATTCCACAACTATAGCAAACTACCAAAATATAAATGTTTTTTTCCAATTCCGTAGTCCGCAGAATGTACCTACCTTATGCTCTAAAGGTCCGTCTATCGCGAGCAAAACGCAGTAAGTACTTTTATACACACTATACGGCTTATGTGGGGAACTGGGGGAGGCCTTTACCCAAAATGGGGTCTTTAACCAAACTAAACAAACTAACTTACCTACTAGCTTGTAAATAAACAAAACTACTAACACATTTGAAATGTAAATATTTAAAGGATAAGGAAATAAAAGGCTATAATATATAATATATACGGCTTATGTTTACGCGCCACTGTAGTGCATCGGGGATGTTTTGCGAGTCGCAGACGGATGGGTTCCATGCCATAGTGCGCAAACGCATCGCGGCTCGTGAGGCGCCGGCGCGGCAGCCCAAACAGCCTCCAACAGATTGTAGCGGTGCATCTAGATGGACCCTTTGCGCTCCACAGGGGACAAGTTGCACAGGGCGTCTAGCTGATTAGTTGTACCCACTACCTAACATAGTCTTAAGGCTCATTGTTACTAACATACTTATATGGAAATTGTTCTGAAATTAAAGAAGTAATAATAATAATAATGTCGACGTCACCATCCCGCATGACGATAACCTTGACTTGGCTCACGAGGTGACCGCCATGTGGGATGTTGGCTCGACGATCATTGTCCGGATAGTTGTTTCGGCAAACGGTCTCATAGCGAAGAGTCACGACCAGCACCTCAAGAGACTCGCTAGATGCCTGGATCAAGGGCCAGATTATAATGTTTATTTTTCTTATTAGTATTGTTATAATACTTTTACTTGAATATTTATAGTAAAAAACCTTATGTATGGAAAATAAATCGAATATCTGTTTAATAATTATTATTATATCTTTGAGATGGACTTATGAATATTTTTAAATAAGTACCTTGGTTTTGTTAGTTTTTTTTTGTATAAGGTGAATTTCCATTCGTGTTTTAACCCGAATTAAGTTATCAAAGCCATTTTTTCTATTGATATGTTTTTTTTAATGGATTTTTCCCTACCTACGTGAAGGATCATAGCAGAGACCGGCCCGTTATCCGTTTCAAAGGGTTTTGTATGGGTTTTCGTAAGGCTTAACTTACCAAACCTTCTGGTCGTCAAACCCTTTTAAACGCGCTTTTAAAGCACTATTCCAAACGATTGCCCATTGTATTGAGCGCTAACCAATACCCTTACAAATCCTAACTAGTATATACGCAACCTTGAACCTTTTGTAGACTAGAAAAAAAATGCATGCCTACTTATTGGTGAATACAATGAACAAATTAAAATGTAAGATCTATTTAAATACTGTATTTTCGCAAATAAATTACTGATTGATTGATTGACTTCGTTAAACACGTTACCTTGCATTCCGTTCGAAGCAAGTTAAAATATAAGTATAACCATTCAACTAAGCGCTAACTCAATACCCTTACAAAACCCTTATTTGTAAGTATACGCGATACCGACGGCGTATCGTTTGAAGTTACCGCGTGGAGCAGCAGAAGATCCAAATTCGGTTCGATTTTCAATTGCGATTGTGGTTTGCGATTGGCTCGTGGCTTGTTAACATATGGGAAAGATTTATAATAAGCGCGTAAGCGTTAGGGAAACCCTTTCATAGGGATATCAACGTGAATCAGTTACCAGTTCCTAATTTCAAAGGGTTAGCCTTATCGTTGGGTTGTTCATTCGACAAGGGAAAGTCAATCGTATTGACTTGACTGTCAATGGGTTATCAATTAGAATGGGTCAGCAAATCTACTGGGCTAACTATTCCAATGGGAAGGCCTTTGAAAGGCTTCATTTTGTTTTACCACTTTGTTGGCGTGACTAAAATCTAAATCTAAATCTAAATATTTTATTGTTTAACTGTAGGTACATAATATGAAAAATGATAAAAGATAATTCCGCTAAAGTCTACCATAAAATGGTATAGAATATTTGCCTTAAGTACATATTTAAAATAGTAACATGTTTAATTACGTATACCTATATAATTAAAAATAAACAACAATTGAAAAAATAAAAAACGACTACCTACCTAGATTACTTTTCCAAATTAATGTTTAAGTCTTACATTTTCCCAGCATTTTCTAAAAAGTCTTGTATAGTGTAGAAAAGTTTACTTAAGAGCCAATTATGAATTACAGATTTAAATTTATCACAATTATATAATTTGAACGCGTCTGGGATTCTATTATAAATTTGTATATTCATGCCAAATTACAGCTGCGGACGGACGGAAATGGCGAAACTATAAGCATTCCTTGTTTGACTGCGAAACCCTAAAAAAGTAACGTTCGTATGTCAAAATCGGCCCGAGCTCGGCACCACCTCGTCTATGGACTCGCCGTCAACCAGGCGTCAACCAAGCGCAGGCACGTACCCGATGATGCGGCAACGGCAAGGTTACAGCGACGGTGACGGGACCACTTCACGCTTGCGGTTGTGCGAAGACTCGTTGACGACTAGGTACCTAGAGGACGACTTTGGAAGTTGACGATAGTGGATTTAGTGAAGTTTCCCAACATGAAAACGAGTAGTAACCATTTTATTTTCGAACGAAATGTAACAATAAGTCTGTGCATGCAGGTGTGTGATTCGTCACACAATTATATTGCTAAGGTTAACGCACCTGCAACATTTTAATTCAAACTCGTTTTCATTCATAAATTTGTACAGCGACCACAGGTTACAGACTACGCTGAAGCTGAAAACACATTGCAAAATAGTAATGTATATCTGCGCAGTCAGAATCGCTTGAAATTGAATGAAATATTTGACATTATCGCAAAATATTGCACAGATGCATGAGAAATGTTGCCGAACCCTCGACTAACGCAGAATATTTATCCAGGTGGGGCTTGCCGACATAGGTATGAGAGTTCAACGTAATGTCAAACACCTATCTATATCAGAAATAATTTTACGACTAAATATAAACCGTGCATAAGAATTGACAACACAGAGAGCGCGAGACAGTGAGATAGTGCGCGTCTCTGTTTCCTTGCCAATAGCTGCGACATTGTATCTATTGACACGGGCCAGCAGCACGTCGCCGCAAACTATTTTGAGTGGACGGGCGGCGCACGTGTCGCGGCGCGGCGCCGGCGCGGCAGCGGCGCAGCGGCGGCGCAGGACCGCGGGTCCCCTGACCCGCTGGACCTCCTCAATGAAAAAAGGAAATGCTTTAATTAGCGCACGAATAGTGCAGTTGCAGGTGGCCGCGGTGCAGTACATATCGCATCACCGCCCGCCCGCAATTTTGCGTAAAATTGGCAGCGTGCGGCGGGCGGGCGGCGGCAGCGGCGCGGAGCGTCGCTCCCGAAATAGTGTTCGGGCGCGGTCGTGCGCGGTCGGAAGCGGCGCTCCAGTCGCCGTGTGGCCGCGCGCGCGCTCCCGCGTCGCAGCTCGAGCCGTCCGCACCCGGGTCAGAGAGCGAGTGCGCCGGTGCACAGCCCGCGGGTGCGCGTATTTCG
>OZ014450.1:7938014-8024975 GCA_963966035.1 Acleris laterana | reverse complement strand
CGACACGCTCGATCCTGCAACAAACGTAATGACAATGTTATTATAGGCTTAAACAAGGATAAGTAATTCTTAACAAGAGTCAATGTTTAACGTCGTTTCTTGTTATTGCTCGCGTGAAGTTTACACCATCTACTGTGTAAAATATTTTAATTCGACACCATATTCCCACTAAGTAAAGGTTGTTTGGAAGAGATCGCTAATCAAAGATAAGAACGCCTGCTGCTTACCTGTGCTATTTTCAATTATACTGTTTCTCTGTAATGTTTTGTTTGTAATATTCCCAAAAATAATGACATTAAGTAAAACTGGTCTAAATACGGTAAAAAGTAGGAAATGGTCTTCTAATGGTTTACCTTTTTAATCTTTATCTTTAAATATGAGCGAATTGCACATTTTTTTAAAAATAAGTGATGCACGTCTTTAATACTGCAATTTGTGTTGTATTTTACGGGTTACAGATATTGGGGCCTTCATTTCAGTTCGATTTTCATTTCAAATCGATTTTCATTTCATTTCAGCCCATCTTGCTTCTATATCGTAATGAAATTTTTGACGTTGTTATCAGTAAAAGTTTTTATAACGTCATCAATGTTATTAACTAGTAATTAACCTTCTGTCTGTGGCTTTATTCCAATATAATTTTTTTACAGCCCATCCTATTTCCACACATGTATATGTATGTAAGATGTAAGATGTTATATATATTGGAATATAGTCACAGACAGATACTTAAATACTAGTTGTATAGGTATGACGTCAAAAATGTTCACAAGGTAAAATGTGTACCTACATCTAGCTTATTTTGTATGAGAAAACAATCGTGCCATCAAAAACGAAGAAATAAAACAGCTCCTGAAACAGGTACTTAACTCAATTGTTAAAAGTGATTGTTTTAATTTATACTTAAATAAGCATACCTACTCGTTTATAATCCTCTGACAGCAAACAACCTAAATATTCGATCAGGGATAGAGTTCGGTCACGAAACGTGCATTCATTAATCCGGATCCCCTAAAATTTTAATTGCTTCCGAAGCCCATTATCGCTAGACGGCTGACCGACCGTCCATATATCCGAATGTGGAGGCAGCATCCCCTTCGTCCCGCCCTTGACCTTTCAACCCATGTTGTGTGCCTTGAATCTGGCCCAACACACCTCTAGCTTATCTAAATGTAACTTCATTAACAGAAATAATTAGCTGTCGGATTGAACCCCTCTCTACTCCGGTCTCAAACATGACATTTGAGAAAGTTTAAATTAGCAAAATGTCAAGTTGAAACTGAAATTACACTAGAGAGGAAACTGAACTCAAAGTTGTTTGGACTTTAATTTAATTACATTACAGCGTCCTGTTTTAGCATATTTAGGACTGGGTACCTAAAATATTAATAATCACTAAACGTTTCCACATGAGACAAGAACAAACGTGTCTACGTACAATTTAATAAGATCTGTTTCTAGCCTGGAGAGAGCTTCACCGCCCTTATGATACTCCAAATCCGGACACTGCTTATATAATTTAAATTAACTTTCCTCGATGCCGAATACTCAATTTCGGGTCTATTGTATATTATGTAAATAAGGGAGCCAGGCGCTGAATTCGTTAATCAAAAGAATTTACGAATAGCTGGCGATTGAATAGATCCAGCGCGTGCGTCGACCCTGCCCGATAAAGTGCCCGTCACTCATATTTGATGTCATTTCGGTGGTCCACGCGAACGTTTCTGCGTTGCGTGTGTCGCGGCACGCTCCGAGCTCCGAATATCAATCAACTACAAACCAATGATTGATTGCCCTTAACTATTAAAAAGCAATAACAGCTTAGGAGGAGGCAATCGATGATAGGTGCCCGACATTGTCCCTAATACAGACAGATGATAACAAAAAAGGAAATAATTTATTCGTTAATTTTAACAACCTTGTTTTGTTTAGGGAATAAGTAATATTTTAAGAGAGTATTTGTCAAATTCCTGCTCGTACCATAACTAACCGTAAATAGTTATAAAACATAATATCGTATTACCTATCGTTTTTATCAAGCACTAGGCTCGTTTTTGCGTGCCAATTACATTCTCGGTAGTGTCATATCAGGACCGATCTTACGTTACAGCGTCCTATTGCCGGCAGAGGGGCAAACTAACGACAGTCACGTGGCGCCTGACGGCAGTAGCAAACGACAAACACATTTCCCGAGTTCCACCGTGTGTACAGGCAGAGGGAACTAGATGTTATTTGTTTGGAGAGCACCAAGAGGGCGGCGACGCCATCGATTACCGGATCGCGTGGCGCGCCCTCCGCGCGAGCCGATCGACCCTAATCTAATAATAGAAACTACACTCATTGCACTCGGAAACCTACCCTAGATCTACCTAGTACACCAGTAGCCGTATCGTCCGGGCACAACCATTTATCAGTCTCCTATCTTACGTCATCACTAACAAAAGTTTATCGAAGTTATGCAACAAATAACTTGCATATTTAACTTTTAACAATGGTCCAATTGCATATCTGGATCTGTAAGTGACGAGATTTAGAATAGAATTTAGGAATGAGTTTTCTGAATGTTGTGTGTATAGAAACGAAGGAATGAAGTTTACATCAAAAACTATGGAGTGTAAAATTTCTCAAACGAACAAAAGTTAACTCTTTCTCCTTTCCAATATCGCTCCCATAATACTCGTAAAAATTTCAAAGTTGAAACATTGAACTCCAAACACGTGTCAAGTTAAGTAACCGTTGTAGGTATATTGAAAATAGTGTTCGATTTTACCCCACTTATCTCTTCTGTATAACGAGTTCATTAAGTTTGTCAATTTGTTTAAGTTACCTAGATTAATATAAAGATAAAACTTAGTAATACTAAACTTTTTGCCCTCAACTGTCTTTACACTGAAATCCAATAGAAAATGGCTGCTTCAAAATGGATACAATTTTATGAAAAACTATTCACCTGTTACCCCTTAACCTTTTATCAACCTTTGCAATATTAACCTTTTCACACTCGGCGGTATCTACCCTTTGTGTAGATAAGTAACTCGGTCGAAGCTCTTTTGTCTGGATTAAACAGCTGACTGCGGAATTCGGAAAGTCATCGAGATTGAGTGTCTAATCTAATAAAGAATGTCGAGTTCCTTTTATGAACTTGATTGCTTTTATTTACAGCGTTAAATTGCACATTTTAGAATAGTTTCGATTCACAATAAGTACGGAAATACGCTGTTAGAGTAATTCATTACACAAATGGGTCCCAAGCTACAATTAAGGGAACTTGACACGCACGCTTGTAGGAACGTCAGCTAATGTGACGCAGTGCATGACGTGTTCAACGTTAAATTCCGCACATTTTAGGATTACTTGATATAATTATGAGGAATTTACGAGGCTATAATTATCTTAAATCATGTTTGCAATTGTTCGCGTTTTTGTTTCGAACTGCCCTGCGCACGGATTTTCACGAAGATGACAAATCTATTTCTTGGCCTGAAAACCCTCTATTTCTGTTATTTTCGTCAACATGGTTACAGCAGGGCCATACGTATATTATAATAATATAAATAGGTATATTATTATAATATACGTATACAAAATCACTATTCCAATTTTTAATACGCCTAGATCTCCCAAACAATTCGGGTTCATCAATAAATAGATGTATAATAAATTCTAGATTATGTACGGGTGTTACAGAAAACTCACATAAACCGAAGCGAAGCGAGGGCGGATCGATATAATAAGAAAATGCGGTAAAACTAAAGCGCAAATTTACCGGACGATGCAGTGGGACAGCAAGAAATTGCCCATACATCAACCAACACGTCAGGTGTAGTAGACGCACAATCAAGTCCATTATCGCAGAGTAGCGGGGTGCCTTTACAACTCGCAAATGAGCTAGCTCGTTACCGCGGCGCCACTCGGTCTCGCCTGCGACCTATGACGAAAGCCTCATCTCCTGCACGAAGTAGGTCAAACCGGGAAAGTTTAGTGGATTGACTGCGTGTATAGATGTTTTTATTGCATTTCAGCCACACACACATATTGGCTTACGCGCAGCTTGTATTCAGTTATTCCAAGCAAGGCATTATAACTACGTGAAAAATTACACGAGTTAATTATGGCTCATGAATGATCTAATTCATAAATACTCATTCAGCCGCTAATGTACGAGTACCTGCGTCCCTGGTTGCTACTATTCGTTTGCGAACGTGGCTAATCTGCCCTTGAGGGACGGGCATATTTACACTCGGAGCAACCAAAACCCGCGTGACAAATATATGACATTCAACGAAGCTATTAAAATGACTACGCAGCGGTAGTACGCTAATTTAAACTGATTAGGTTAATTATGGATCCATTTAGAATAGAATGGCCTCAAAATGCCATATTTACAAACAAGCGCGACGCGGTTTGCTGGTTGCATGGAGTTGGCATAAACATGCAGCCAATTGCAACCGATAGGCAAATTAGTTCCCGCAGCTGACGTTACGAAAGTCATATTGTTTTGGCCAAAAAACTGCCGGTGAGCGAGACAGAGCTAGCCTAATATAATGCTGAATAGGCTTGCGAGGGGAGACAGCCTCCGTATTGATCTCGGAGCCGGTAAACATCGCTACATCTCCAAACTTCGTCTTATCGCGATGGGCTGCCGACTGCCAGCTGCGTGATTACATACTCGTATTGGGCCCACGTACGAGTTTCATGGACACAAGTTTGCCTATGTCACTGCGAGTATTTTCTATTCCACACGTTCGGGACATGACCGCTGAGCAAAAATATAACAAACGCAGGTATTTTTTAAAAATATTATCATATTTATGGCACGGAGAAGGCATACGAGCACTCTGCCACTTAGGTGATGGTAAGTGGGATGAGACCCAGACGTTTAAATTCTCAAGACTACAATCTCAAGACTGCAATCCTAAGACTTCAAATGCGTTGCCAACCCTGAGAACTAAGGTGGAATGCCTCCATGCTAGTAATTGGACCGGTGGTCTTCGCACACCGGAACACAACAATACGAACACTGCTGCTTGGCGGTGAGTTATGGATAAAGTGGTAACGATCCGGGCGGACACTGCACAAAGTCCTACTAATACTAATGTGTGTTAATGGATCTGTAGTTGTTCTTTATTCATAGCTCATAGGTGGAATTGGAAGAATAATTGGCACTATTATTTGCGGGTGGTAGGACCTTGTGCAGGGTCCGTCCGGATCGCTACAACCATCTTATCCATTAACCTACCGCCAAACAGCAGTGTTCGCATTGTTGTGTTCCGGTTTGGGGATAAGACAGCCGGTGAAATGACTAGCATAGAGGCATTCCATCTTAGTCCTCAGGGTTGGCAACGCATTTGTAGTCTTAGGATTGCATTGCAGTCTTGTGAATGCGAATGTCTATGGGTCACAGTTTCCGCTTACCATCGGGTGGCCTGTGTGCTCGTTTGTCATCTGTATGCCATAAAAAAAAAAAAAAAAAAAACTTGTTAAGTTTACTGTTTTTATGAATTGTAATGTGCTAAATAAAAAAAAAGAATATAGTCCTAGTACTAAATACTTAGCACTAAAGAATAATTACTTGGAAAAATACGTAAACTTAATACTTAGTCGAGTATTTCGCAATCGATACGGTCGGTCAAGAAAGTGGTCTACCAGTTGTGACAAAAGTTTCTGCGAAGTCTTATTATCACTAAGGTTGACACTGTCTGTTTTCACTGTCATAATATTATTGCAAGGGAAAATCGAACTTGTTGTATCATGACGTGCAAATGAACTTCAACCGTAGGTTGGTAGACCACTCCGTCATTCATTGCGTCATTCATTAGTGTCATATAATGATGATCACTAATGAATGAGGCATAAAATATATGTAGTATTGTAGCATTGCAATCCGCTTTACCCTAATAATGGCTGCAAATAACAATGTTTAAGTTTCAAAATCTCTATTACTGTACTTCGTCATTCAGGATTCAGCCCCCTACAACTCTTGCAGGTATCAATAGAGATTAGCGATTACGGCACTTACTAATCCAAATTCAAATACTCGCTATTTCGTGCTTTGTAACAATAAAAAATAAATTAAGAGACTAAAGCCTCTCGGCCTCTATTCCACTCTGTCTAATACCATCATGTTATCACACTGTTAACGTTTACGGCCGCCTTTACAGTCAAGATAACAAGAGCTACCAGAACGTTAATTTAATATTGAATAGAGGCGTTCTGGCGTGTTCCTCACCCAACTTATCAGTAATACAATTCGGCGAGGAAGCTGCCATCTTGACGTAGCGCCGCAGAGACCATTTTTATAGATTTAGATTTAGATTGCGTAGTTTCTTATCAAACCTAAGTATTTTTCTCATATTACGTGTTATAACTCTCTGTTTGATTTCTTTTTAAGTTTAAACTTCAATTATAATACAATTTGCATATTGGGAAAAAAAGTAGGTAATTATGATATACACACAAATAGTATTAGCTCAAACCAACATTATTGTGATTAACTGTTACAGAATGCTGGGTCTCTATTATAGGCGGTAAAAACCATATCGTCTTTGACCTGTTATCTGTCTTGGGTCGTCTTGTTTGGTAGTTTATTTTCGGAAAAACGTAATAAGCAGAAAAGCATATGGCATAGTATTTTTTCTCAGAAATCATTACGTATAAATTTAATTGGTTGAAAAATATTTTTGCATTGATGAGTCGAATGTTCGCAAGGAATAAACAACTTATGTAAAAACGACATAACGACATAACCACCTAACCTACCCGAGTCACTTCTGCCCCGACCTGACCCATTCGCTTCGCTCGCTCCTATCATGCAATATGTCCATTATACATTAATTAAATTTGGTCTCATCCATAGTAAACTATTTTAAAATCGACCAAATTATTTTTGGGATATTTATCAATTATACTAAATACGAGTATGTTTTCTATGATGCCAACGTTCATCGAAACAGTATTATTCTATATATGTTATGCCAAATAAGTCTCGGATGCTAAAAAATGTTCCTAATACACGGATGGGTACTAAAGCTGACTGAGAAAGCAAGATAAATGCAATACTTTTCCGGCAAAAAACGATGTTGTGTCAACTCAACACGGTAAAAACCATATCGTTATTGACCTGTTTTTGTATTGTCTTGTCAACGTTTTGATAGCTCTTACTTAGGTACTTGACAGTAATGGTGGCCGAGTTAAAAACAATAGGTCTGTACTATAATGCCAAATACGGTTTGGATTGTACTATATGTACTTATATGTATACCGCCTAGAATAGAGGCGCTGTACACCGGTTCCCTCCCGCCTCTACAGCGATATTCCATTACTTATCTGTTGTTATACCACATAGACGTTTCCAATATCGAGATAAAGTATAGGTATAGTATACGTGTGAACTTCAGCACGTGGCTCGAATCAAAGCTCGGGCGTGTTCTCGTCAAGGCAAACAAGCCGCAGCAAAAACAAACTTTTAATTTATTCAGGGCTGCTGGGCCGTGGGATTATCCTGTTTAAATAACACCATGTCGAGGCGGAGCTGCCCAGAGAGACTCATCAGCTCAAGAAAAATTGTACTCGGTTTATCGTTAGGTTAGGAGAATCTGTACCCTTACCATGAGTTACGATCCTAGCGAGTGGAATACTCTGTCCCTCGCACTCTATGATTATACTGCGAGGTCTGCGAGCGAAATTGCATTTGACTCAATAGCAAGAACGGTAATAGTAACTCATGGTAAGGGTATCGAAGCCTTAAACCAGATAAGGCGCTATCGGAAAACGTTTTTCGAAAACTGTCAAAGTATATGGAGCTGATATAAGCGCTTGACACGACCATCTGGTAGGTAACGTCAATCCTGTACTCGCCTGATCTCGCCACGCATCTTGTCTAGGGCCACGGGCTGCCTCAAAAACCAAAGGTAACTCGGTCTAACTAGCAGTGAACATTTTGAGGTACCTATGTAGAGAGGTGTTTGTAAGAGCTTGGCCCTCGCCAAGTAGATATTAGTTTTTACTTTCACTTTGAATAGCTTCTGCCCGTGATTTCATCTACGTTCGTTGATTATCCTACGATAAGTGGTTTTTTTTCAGAATAAAAGGTAGCCTGTTATATAATTTTGGGTGTAATTATACCAGTAAGCCTATTATGGTCGGATTCATCAATGTGGATAAGCTTGGATAAAACACCTGTCATTTTCTGACCAGTTAGAGGAGAGTTATGGAGGCTTAATCCATCGCGATAAAGGCGACCATAATACGGACTGTTATAATAGTGTTACTTTGTATATAGAACTAGTACCTGAAAGGATTGTCCTGTGTAAATCCTGCACAAAACGCTATACTTATCTAGTTCTCTGTGAAAGTTGGTATATTATAATGTTCAAATATTAAACATAAAGCTCAAACTCATTAGATCGTACTTATAAAAAGCGCCTAATCAGGTAATTTATTGTTGAAGAGAGCCATGTCACGAGTGCCGGTTACTATACAATTTAGAACCAAAATAAATATTGTTGAATCGCGCAGAGGATAAGGTTGGCAACACGCCATAAAGTCGTTCGCACTAATTTGTATTATTATCGCAAAAGTTTTACTTGAAGACCTCGTTTTCCTTTTGTACATAACAAAGCTGGCTACACTAATATCATTATCCTCATAATTTTCACTTCTATCGCGTTCTAGGTTTAACGTAATTTTAGATCATTCTTAAATCTAAAATAAACAGATGACAATCATAAACCCCGATGACGCAGCTTGTTGACACGTTGGAAATGTTGGAAACCCCATTTTATTCATTCTGAAATTGTGTTCGAAAATAAAGCTGTTTAAAAGTTGGCTCATTACGTTAAGGCTTCCTTCGAACAAGGAACCACTTCCGACCTAACCTTACCCAACCCAAACAAAAAGTTAACCAATTTAAGCTTGAGAAACCATATATTACAAACCGCTACGTGCTACGACCCGTAGCGCTGTAGCAGGCTGCTACGGAACGGAGCGTTCCTTATACCTTTGACCTTTCGTAGAATAAATAGCATTACGATCGTGAGAGAACTGCAATTTGCTTTGAATTTATCACAACAAGATAAAGTAGTCTTGGTATTTTACGGTATGCAGGACTTATCATGCAACGGGCAGGGAAAACTGATAAAAATCTAATATAATCTGTTATTTAATTTGCAAAATGTTCTTAACATGTAGGTATAACTGAAACACCTGTTTGTAATAATACAATTATAATAATAATAATAATAATAATAATAATAACGCAGGGCAGCTAGTGGCGAGCTGTTGGTGAGTGGCGACACCACGTACCTGATTGCTCCCGAGGGTAGGTCCTGTTCCTCACCTCACGCTTGCCTTCACCGGCCGGCTGCGGTGTACAATGACGAGGAACAGACCCTCACCTCTGGCTTGCCTTTATTGGCCGGTCAGAGTGGAGCCGCAAGAGCTATATGCTCGAAGGGTGGATGTGTTGCATAAGTGGCGAGTGGGCACCTTATGGTCGTTTAAAGTCCAGAAGCACCTCTCCACCCTTAGCCCCTCTGGAACTGTTGCCTCCCTGCTGCTATATATATGCGGCTATTTCGGGAGGCCCATTCCATTGAGTTGGCGAGTCACCGCCTGCCATTTCAACCAAAGTAATTAGCATTGGCCAGGCAGGCGCCGTAGTTTCATCAATAGCCTAGGTCACCAATCCATATCAGTTCATTCATAGAACTTATTATTAATGTTCCCATCCTTCTTAAATAGTCTCTTCTAATCGGTGGTTGTCCGTGGGAGCATACCTCTATAGTTTGAACTCAGGGACAATCGCCGGTTGGTATCCCATCACTTTACTAAATTAAACTTGTCTAAAGGGCCTCTGCGTGTTGGCTTCGGCTCCATGTACGCCTTCCAAAGGTCCGGGACTCCCATAGTTCCGTGATTGGTAAAGACATACATAATAATAATAATAATTTTGTTATGTACAAAAGGAAAACGAGGTCTTCAAGTAAAACTTACATAATCATGGCATGTTTTGCGTCTCAAATGTACTACAGAAATTTATTTTTTAGAAATGACATCTTTTTTTTTTTTACTCAGACCAAACCCAAAAATCACTGTGTTTTAACAAAAAATAGTGATTGATTTAGGAAGAAAGTGTTTTCGATGTTGATATTCAAGTAGACGTTTAAGAGGTTTATGTTATAGAAAACCTCGCTAGCGTGTAATTGAATCGACCGCGCATGAATAAACCATGATCCCGTCAGCTCCCGGCTCGATGCCGCGCTGCTATCGAAATTAAACATAAGGGGAAACCTTCGTTTAGTAAATATATTATGTTTAAATAGCAGGATTTTCTTTGAAATAAAGAATAAAGGGTAATATTTTGATGAAGTTAATTTCCATGCTTGTACGATGTTGGAGTTACGAAGTATCAAATTACAGCAATTTTGATAAAAGATAAAAAAAGATAAAAGACATTTATTCAGTAAGTAGGCAGTACGGGCACTTTTACACGTCAAGAATCTACCAGCGCTTCCCAAGAGGAGACACTGCTGAGAAGAAACGCCGCAAGAAACTCAGCAGTCAGTCATTTTTTAAACATATTACAATGGTACTACTTAATCTAGCATTATATAAAGCAATAAATATTAAATTCAATATAATATCCAATAACATGCGTAGATCAGCAGGGTCTTATCTTATCTTATCTTTTGGATGGGGTCCTTACGGATACACTTCGACCCTATGGGATCTTTTGTGTAATTACCCCTCTTTTAGCTCTTAATCCAATGCAGCCTCCACCCCTTCCAAATAGCGGATAGTGGAGTGCAATGGCAGAGCCTTGAAATCGTTCGGTTCTGGGTAGCCACAACCGAGTATTTTCATTCTTACTCCGGCGAGTGCGTCACATTCACACAATAAGTGTTTCATTGTTTCCACCTCCTCGCCGCACATTCTACAATCTGTGTTGTCATATAGGCCCATCTTTGCTAGGAGATGTTTAACCCCAAAGTGCCCTGTAAACACTCCGATAACGAATCGGAGTTGTCTTCTGGTGAGTTTCCAAAGTTTTTTGGTCCAGCTCTGGTCAACTCTTTCTATGAAGAGCTTTGCATGCCCTAAGCCTACCGTAGTTTTCCACTCCTTCTGGTGGTTTTCTAGGGTGTTATCGTTCAGGGCTGCTTTTATGGTGCCCGGTGAGGGTGCCACAAATGGTTCTGGTCCGACGTATGCGTCCTTGGACCCTTCCCTTGCCAGCTCATCCGCGGCTTCATTTCCGGGATAGCCTTCGAGCCTTAGATCAGCAGGGTAATATTTGATATGTTATATCATTAACACGGGAACCAGATTCATTTTTTTTATCCATACTATTTCCTGACAATTGATTTATTCTAGGGTTTCCGATTTCTCGAGGTTTTTTAGTTCTCGGGTGTCGAGACTTCTCGAGCCTGATTTCTCGGGTCTTCTCGGGTTGTCGAGAAAAAATAAAATACGTCTAAATTTTTGTTTAATTAATAAAAAGAGTCTTTAATTTAACTGTGTTTATTTTACATGAAAAAAAATCAACATAATTTTTAACAAAAAAAACAAGTTCTCAATAAAAAATCAGCTCAAAACAAAATTGCTAACTAAAAACAATCATACTTCTTCTCCTTATCATAACTAATCTCATCTCACTAATCTGTAATAAAAAACAAAATCTCTGTTAACAATCAGCTTAAAACAAACATCTTAACTAAAAACAATCATACTTCTTCTTATTATAACTAATCTCACTAATCTTTAATAAAAAACAAAATCTCTGTTAACAATCAGCTTAAAACAAACATCTTAACTAAAAACAATCATAATTTTTCTCATCATAACTAAAGATCACTCACTAATCTCACTATGTGGGTGGTATGGTATCACAATTTTTGGCAGTTTTAATGTAATTAAATAAGAGATTATGAGATCTATCTACTATTAATACGAAAAATATAAGGCAAAAACAAAGGATACCGACAGACACGAGCCGTGCTGTCAAAGGATGCCGCTGCCGCCTCGCATTTACAAAGAAAGCTAAGCGTAAAAATGTTTATTTAAACTTCTCGATGTCTCGACTTTTCTCGAGCTGAATTTCCCGGGTACGAGACCGACCGATTTCCCGGGAATTCCCGGGACGAGAATTCCCGGGAACAAACCCTAATTTATTCACTTTGGGGCCTTTCTACATTGTTTTTTCCTTTATTGTCAAAGTTAAATAAGAGCTGCTAATTCAAGTCTATTGACTTCGACTGAGTTACCATACCATAGTAATAGGTGTAAAAATAATGAAACGTAAGGCCAGTTTAATATGCGTATTTATTTAGATTAATTATTTAGATTACCTGAGTTCATATAGTTACATCATTCATCAAATTGATTCCCATATACTCGAAAATGATCAACTCTGTAGTCGTGGAACTTGCTTCAGAATCTTATTAGAGCGCCGGCACTGCACTCTCCCGTTACAAGGTGTGCGTGATTATATTTTCTAAGCAGTATTCAGTCGCTTCTTGTACGGAAAACTAAAATTAAGTCATGAAACGTGGGGAAAAAATCGTCATAATTCTAAGAATAAGAATAAAAACATATCTTGCAGCTAAATTATTAAAAAACGTGTTCTGGACGCCCTAAACCAAACTCACGTGTTCATAAATTGTCCAAATTCAAATTCAAATGATTTATTTGTAAATCTTGGTAATAAGGTGTTACTAAGTGGTACAAGGTGTAGGAGCTGATGCCATACGGCCAAACAAACATATTTTCTCAAAAACGATATATACTTACCCGATAGAAGGTTACTGAAGGTTAAAACTCTAACTCATTTCAGTCTAATATTACAATACTTAATATCATGCTTATTTATTAATTCGTAAGTAAAAAATAAAAAACCAACCTTTAAAAACCCGACCGCATATTTTACATTATCGTCGATATACATGTTAATAAAAGTCATTTTTCCATTGTTGTCATTTCAATTTTAATAGTTTAGGTCACCCGGGATAGTGAAAGGATTCTCACGATACCTACTACGCACATTTAAATCGGCTCAGGCGTTTCAAAGTTATGTTGGAATAAACCACCCATACATACATGAACCCTGAAAACATTACACTCCTTTTTGCGTGTAAAAGCGTAACATAGTCAAATACTTCTTAGCTTCTTACTCTTTTTTATTAGTACTAGACTTTACTCAGGTTTGACTTACAAGTAACTCACGTCCCGCTACTAGAACTTTGTAATCAAATTACTCGGAAATTGTTGCCACATGTGCATTTCCCCCGGGGGCGTGTGAGGAGCAATGCCCGCGCGCCCCAGCCGGCCTATTACCTCAGCATTATGTTACAACAACAATGACAATATAATTAATTTACAAAATAATTATATTAATAAAACGGTTTTGTATACTGCTCCAGTGGCAAGTGTGGACGCGTCATTAACATGTCACGTAATTAGTGTTGTGTGCAACCCTGCATTTGACAATTACAGTAATGAGGAAAACGGGGGTAGTAGTAGTTTCTCACTGCACTGAGCAGCCGGGCAAGCAGGACTGACCCGCAGTTTTCGTCGTGCTGCGGCCGCGCAAAGCATAGCCTCCACATTATTTACTTGAGTAACCCGGCGTGATCTATTTTAAACAATTCAATTAAGAAAGGTAAATGTTTCGGTCTCAGCCCAGAATGTAATTTTATTCGGCGTCCCTAATATTGGTCCGTGGGGACCTAGCGCTCTCAGCTCGAAGAGGCTCATTGATGTTCTGGAAGACGGAAGAGCTGGCAGTTTCTTTGCTAAACTCTTTCGTTTAGCAATTCCGCGAGGAAACTCTACCAGCACGTTTAACGTTTTAGTTTTAGCTTATCTTATCTAATCTTACAGATGGGCCCTTTCGGATACACTTCGACACATTAGGATTTTTTGTGCAATTACCCTCTTACACACTCAGTTGTTCGAATGTGCAGGTTTCCTCACGATGTTTTTCCTTAACCGTAAGAGCATCGGGTAATGCACTTAAGGTAGAAAAACTCATTGGTACAAGGTGACCGCGGGGATTCGAACTCGGTACCACTAGGCCATTGACATTCTTTAGTTTTAGCTTAATTTTATAGCATCGATGTACTTTTAGTTTTAATCTTTTAGTTTTGATTAAGTTTATAATTTTAAGTATTAACTTTTTTTTTATTACATTACTTAACCGTAGAAAACCTGCAACCGAGTCGGACTTTTTATTTATGTAGTACCTAGGTACTAGTTAGTCTCGCGACTGATACGTTGTAATCACCTCCTCGGAACTTGTGCCACCTGTGCATTTCCCAGGGGCGCGAGGAGCAATGCCCGCGATCCCGCCGGCCTGTTACCTCCATTACCTCGGTATATGTAGCAACAACAATAATTACAAGCCCTTTGAGCCGGATTTGCAAGTAATTGTTATAGCCCGGAGTAGCTATTTACAGAATAGCGCAATAATGATCGCAGGATGGACGTTAATCACCAAAGAGCGCGACACACGAGTTATCAGATAAACAAATACGCGGTACAACACTGGACATGTTTACAAACTCATATGTCTATCTACACTATTATGAAACTATATCGGGGCTATGTCAGTAAATAATTAGAGATAAACTAATAGGGATTGAGTGTGTTTTGCCCAAGCCAACAGTGTTTTGATTTTCTTTGCCTGTTTGTATGTTTGTAAGCGTATCACGTAGGGTAACCTGTCGTACCCAGTTGTAGGCAGTTTTTCTTTTTTTTTTTAATTCCAGTGTGTGCGAATATGTAATAGTAGTTTATGCAATAGTTGTATAAGAGAGGTCAAAATATATGAGTGGCGTGAGTTACGATGTGAGCCGAAGGCGAACATCGTAAAGGAAAGCGCCACGAGTGTTTTTTGACTTAGTTATAGACCGTTGCATACAATACTTTTTCTACGACTAGGTTTCAAATGAAATGCAAAATTAAGCGAAAAAACTTACAAACGAACGAACGAAGTAAAGAACAACAAACGAGCGGGAAACAAGAAAATGACAAAATATGTGTCTATGGTTTACTTTGTTTTTAAATTGACGGAATGGAAAAAAGAATTATTTACAATTCCAAAACATTTTAATTTGACCAATCAGAATACTTCACTAAATTAAATCCACCAATCACAATACACATCGACTGTCAAACGGAACGATAGGTTCTTTTAGGTACGTGTTTCTCTTTAACTAATTTAAATCTTTTAAAAAAACTTTGTAATTCGTATCAACCAATCAGAATACAGCTATTTTAAAATCGACCAATCAGATAACTGAAATCATTTCTCAAAACATTAGGTGTTTTATAGTCCCTATTTCACAATCGTTAAAATATGATTAACAGGCTACACTTAGTAATCTGTGGCGTATCGTTAGGGCGACTTTACGACACCGAGTGCTGTTATGGGGAATAGAGTTATAGACTTTTCTGAAGTCATATTATCTATGTTCTTATAATAGTGTTCGTGACTATGTAAAAGACTAATAAAAGTACAGGAGTAGAAAAAAATGTATTATTAAACTACATTCTGGGGTGGGACTTGAAACTTCATAATCAACTTATATTTTTCTACTCCTGTACTTTTATTAGTCTTTTACATAGTCACGAACACTATTATAAGAACATAGATAATATGACTTCAGAAAAGTCTATAACTCTATTCCCCATAACAGCTCTCGGTGTCGTAAAGTCGCCCTAACGATACGCCACAGATTACTAAGTGTAGCCTGTTAATCATATTTTAACGATTGTGAAATAGGGACTATAAAACACCTAATGTTTTGAGAAATGATTTCAGTTATCTGATTGGTCGATTTTAAAATAGCTGTATTCTGATTGGTTGATACGAATTACAAAGTTTTTTTAAAAGATTTAAATGAGTTAAAGAGAAACACGTACCTAAAAGAACCTATCGTTCCGTTTGACAGTCGATGTGTATTGTGATTGGTGGATTTAATTTAGTGAAGTATTCTGATTGGTCAAATTAAAATGTTTTGGAATTGTAAATAATTCTTTTTTCCATTCCGTCAATTTAAAAACAAAGTAAACCATAGACACATATTTTGTCATTTTCTTGTTTCCCGCTCGTTTGTTGTTCTTTACTTCGTTCGTTCGTTTGTAAGTTTTTTCGCTTAATTTTGCATTTCATTTGAAACCTAGTCGTAGAAAAAGTATTGTATGCAACGGTGTATAACTAAGTCAAAAAACACTCGTGGCGCTTTCCTTTACGATGTTCGCCTTCGGCTCACATCGTAACTCCACGCCACTCATATATTTTGACCTCTCTTATACAACTATTGCATAAACTACTATTATTTATCGAACGATTATAACACGTTACGAGTTTATTATTTCCTAAACGGCCCCCGCAATCTAAATATTGCTACTAACATAATCATAATGATTTTAAGAGCTATTCAATGATACTTCATTTGATATCATAATGTAAAAAATACATTTGCTTTACTTGTATGGGAGGTACCAGAATTTATATTTTACAACTTCTTCTTTTCTTCATTTTCAACCTTGATGTGCCCTATGCTGATTAATAGTAGATTATACACCGAGGGGATAAAGCACAGTTTTATGTCACGGGCGCGATATTGAATCCTGAACGTAACGAAGGACTCCAGATTTAACTCCCGAGCACAGCGAGGGTGTTACGATTTAATTCCCGAGCGAAGCGAGGGAATTAAGAAGAGTCCTGAGCGCAGTGAGGGGTTCAACCGCGCCCAAGACGAAAACAGCTTTATCCCCGAGGAGTGTACTCTACTTTTCTCACCTTTTGCGAGACAATAAAAAAGCGAGTCTACTAAAAACAGCGTTTTATTATAGTAAATTAAAATTAAAAGTGAAAATTGATATTTGATGTTTTCTTCAATTTTGATATATATTTATTTAAAACTTTGCAGTTATCACCAATGTATTTTATTGCAGCGTCTTACAACACTCGCGGCTTTTGTTTAATTTCAAATGTGTTCCATTCAGCTTGCCGTGGCCAGCTCGATTTTAGAAAATGTTCGATTTTCAAATTAGGTTGGACGCGGCGGTGGCGGCGGCGCCGCGCCCGGCCTTCGAGTATTAGTTGATCTTTTATTACGAAATTAGACTTTAAGGCCATTGTAATAAGAACTATGAAAAGTGAAAATATTACAACCCAGCGGGTTATAATGAGATTCAGTACAACATTACACCCCGGCTAAAGCCAAGGGCTTTAATGATTTGGTTTGCGTAAGGTTTGCATGATATGTAATTTGGCATTGTCGAGCAGGTGGTGTGAAAAGGTCTATTTCATCACACTTGCTCGGAAAGGGTTTTATAACACGCAGGCGTTTAGGGCAGTTATAGCCGACTTAGCTCCCGCGGGAGTTATTGGTTTTCATAACTCCCTAGGGAGTTATGAATATAGTTTTAAAATATAGAATCCATTTGTACATCATTTCAGACCAAGGAGGTGTAAAATCAGCCAAGGTTTATTTCCTATATTCAAAACTTGGCTACAAACCAATTTTACTGTTTAATTAAACTTATACAGCACATTTGTCTGCATTATATTTCTATTTTACCATTATTTCAGAGACATTCGCAATTATTTTATTAAATTTCATTTTGAAAATTTGTACAATCTGGCAGAATGGACTGTATTTGACAAGTTTAAAAAAAAGCAATTCTAAGCATTATCTGTGGAAGACTAAAAAAAAGTTGTCAAACTCTTTTAGCTTAGCGAATCGAGTTCGTTTAATTTTGTTTGATTGTTGTTTCCGAAGCGTATTTTGTTTAAAGGTACGAAAAAAACAAACTAAATATGACTTCCTCATCGGAAGAATCTGTAGTGACATCAACACCACCTGATTTGTTAAATGCGGCTCAACTACTCAACAATGATTTGCTGCCAGCGAAATCTAAAGAAAGGTTTTTTTTTCTATTTGTTTTTTATTTCCTCGCTAATATGATGAAAATCATTGTGTGTATCATGGGCAGTAAGGAGATTGCAAACTCGAGTCATTAAAAGCCCTCCGCCTTCGGCGTCGGGCTTCTAATAGTCTCTCGTTAGCAATCCTCTTCTTACCGCCCTTGATGCACAATGTACTATTCCATTTTAGCCCATTTAGAGCGGTCAAGACAGACCGCGAGATGGACTAACGATGTTTTAATTGTGACTGGGAAGGATTGGATATTGACGAAACTATAAGGATTCCTTGTTTGACTTCGGAACTCCAAAAAAATATCTTAGACAACACGATGTTTTCGACATAGTTTTTTGTGTTTGTATTTACGAAATTAATCGGAATGATAAGTCTTACTTCGGGTTAAGACTGCGCCGAGCGTACGCCGCTCCGGATGTACAGAGGCGCCCTCATTACTATTATGGAGTTTTGTAATAAACTAAAGTATTTTCATGATATTGGACGGCGTGTTTTTGTACCACAAATGAAAACACAACCTTCGAGTTATCAACTTAATGGAAAAAAGGGGCCCCCTTTTCCCGTTTAGCTGACTACTCAAAGGGTTATTGTTATTTAAGTTTCTTACGTATCCTGTAAATTGTGTTTTTACTTGCGGTACAAAAACACATCGTTTGATTCTAAGGAAATTCTTTAGTTAATTAGAAAACACAGTAATAGTAATAAGGGCGCCACTGGACGCTCGGCGTTTGCTCGGTGCAGTCTTAAAATTTGACATTGGCCCGAACAAAATGTGTAAAATTTTAATCCGAAGTAAGCTTATCTGTCCGCAGTTTGAATATAGGGTTCAGTCATAAATTAAAAACTTGAAATGAATTTCCAAATACTCACTTCTTTATTTATCGACTTACACACCGCTCTCGAGTTTGTTACTAACTTCACTTCGATGTTCAGATTTAATAATAAAAATAACATATTATATTTGTTTTACTTGCCAACTGAGGGACAACATCCTCAGGGGTGGATAAAATCCATCATCCGTAACGTAACATCCGATCCTTATGGATAACATCCGCACGTAGTGAAAGATAAAGAGGTTTGTTACTAACTTCACTTCGATGTTCAGATTTAATAATACAAATAACATATTATATTTGTCGTATTAATCATGACGCGCGCCATTTTGGTGCTTCCGGTTGGGACGCCAGCGCCCTCTAGGGCGTTCGACGGAGTCTACTTAAGGGCGAGCTGGAGCGGCGGAGCACCACTTACCTACTGAGCCGTCGCGCAGACCACATCCAGCTGTAGAAACCGTCCCGCGTTCCTACTGTGCATTAATTTGATTGTAGTACCTACCTACGTTATTATACGAGTTCTCTGCAAACCCTGTTTTATATTCTCCAACACTACCCACGTAGCGCCCACAATATGTTAGAGGGATCTGAGCCCCCTGATGTTCACCCGTCATCAGAAGCCGGATCAGTGTTGGTTACGACGCAAAATGAAGATCATTGGCGTACTCTATTTGAAGCACAGAACGCCAACATGCGAGCACTTATTGAAACCCTTCAATCACCGAAGTCACCTTTTCAAGTTGAGTTGCCCGAGTTCGACCCTGAGAAGACTGATACTGATGCCAGATCATGGTGTGCTACTGCCGATTTATGTTTCGCCGAAAAACCTCTTCACGGCGGACAACTTGTTGTGGCAATTAGCAAGGCGTTAAAAGGTATCGCTTCGACCTGGTTGGCGCAAGTCGCATACCAGGGCATGACATGGCCTGAGTTTAAAACCCTATTTACGACCAGATTTGTTCCCACGGAGACTTTGGCAGGTACCCTCATAAACCTGAATAGTGACAAACCAAACGAAAAAGAAACTTTGGTGGCATACGCGACTCGTTTGATGACGTCACTATCTAATCGCTGGAAGGACGCGAGCAAGGAACAATTGACTGTTGCGCTCGTTCTCTCACACATATCACAGTTTGACACGAGGCTGCAACGGTTGGCTTTTACTACCGACATCACAACAAGGGATAAACTACAGCAAGAATTACATGCCTTTACACATCTAAAACGCAAATCGAGTGCATTAGGCGAATCCTCGAGTGCCAGTGAGAGCAAACGACCCAGGATTGCAACTACCGTCAAGTGCTTTTTATGTGGCAAGCCAGGTCACAAACGCTCTGAATGTAAAAGCAAGTATAAGGATATCCGCAGTCGACCTGCATTCTCATCATCATCAAGCGAAGCTCAACAGTCTGCGGCAAGGCCCCTGCAATGCTTCAAGTGCGGGAAGCCTGGCCACATCGCGAAGCATTGTATGAGCGGCGTCGTCCGGCCGACCGGCGCGGGCGCGGCGGCGCATACCGAGCGGCGACGGCGAGTGGACGTCTGCGTCGTGCAACCACCTACGGGGACTTTGGAGCATAACGGTGAGCTGTATTGTTATTATTATGATTCTGGTGCCGAATGCTCATTGGTTAAAGAGAAATTAGCTGCTAAATTAAGTGGTAAACGATTCCATAATGTTGTGTCTATGGTGGGGATAGGACAGACGCGAGTATTTAGTACAGAACAGATATTATGTAATGTTATGAT
The DNA here is from genome assembly GCA_963966035.1 of Acleris laterana. NCBI lineage: Eukaryota > Metazoa > Arthropoda > Insecta > Lepidoptera > Tortricidae > Acleris > Acleris laterana. Next base: position 8,004,445 of record OZ014450.1, on the reverse strand, counting down.
TAACAACTACCCTCTTGAAATTTTGTTTCATGTGTTACCGGATAATTGTTTACAAAACGAGATTATGGTAGGCCGAGAGATTTTAAATCAAGGCTTTTCTGTTAACATGACCGCGACTGATTTCTCTCTAGTCAAGAATGTTGTAGTCAATAATGTAAATACAGTGTGTAACGTTGATAAACCTAACTTACTAGTAAGTTCTGTCAATACGGACGTAGTGGGTACAAGTAAAGACGAACTTTTATGTGTTTTAGAGCCGTTTTCGGATTTTTTTATAACGGGTATGCCTACTTCACGTGTAACAACCGGTGAGTTAAAAATAAGGTTAATTGATCCTCATCACACGGTGCAAAGGCGACCGTATAGAATGTCGGCCGGGGAACGTGGGGTGATTCGCGATCGAGTACAGGAATTATTAGATGCAAACATTATAAGGCCTAGTTGTTCCCCATTTGCAAGCCCCGCGCTTTTAGTTAAGAAACAGGATGGATCGGACCGAATGTGCATTGACTACCGCCAGCTCAATAGCAACACCCTTCCTGATCGCTACCCGCTCCCTCTTATTTCTGACCAAATTGCTCGTCTCAATGGCGCTAATTACTTCACAAAGCTGGACTGCGCCAGCGGTTTTCATTTGATCCCGGTGCATGAGTCTTCAATAGAAAGTACCGCTTTCGTAACTTCAGAGGGTCAGTACGAGTTTTTGACGATGCCTTTTGGACTACGAAACGCTATTTCAGTGTTTCAGCGAGCTATAATTAACGCTTTAGGCTCCTTGGCGAATGATTACGTCATAGTGTACGTCGATGACGTACTTATTGTCTCCCCCGATGTAGACTCTGGACTAGAAAGACTTAGAATTGTGCTAGGCGCTTTGACTAAGGCTGGTTTTTCATTGAATCTCAAGAAATGTTCTTTCCTTAAAACGAAGGTTGAATTTCTGGGGTTTGAGGTAGAAGCTGGCCAGATCAGGCCTAATCGTAAAAAGATTGAGGCTTTAACAGCATTGCCCCCTCCACAGACAGTGTCTCAATTGCGCCAATTTATTGGCTTGGCTTCGTATTTTCGCCAATTTGTGAAAGATTTCTCTCGTATCATGGCCCCTTTGTATCGACTGACATCACTTAAAGGTGATTTATCCTGGACGGCTGAACATGAAACGATTCGCCAGACCATTATAGGTACTTTGACAAGCGACCCCATTTTGACCATATTCGATCCAAAATACCCAGTAGAACTCCACGCTGACGCAAGCAGTCTGGGCTATGGGTCAATCCTTTTCCAGCTGATCAACGGCAAACGACATGTCGTAGCGTACTATAGTAAGCGCACTTCCCCCGCAGAGAGTAAGTACCACTCCTACGAGCTGGAGACACTAGCCGTAGTGAACTCGGTACGACATTTTCGACAATACCTTCACGGTAGACATTTCACTGTGTACACAGATTGTAATTCACTCAAGTCATCCAAAACCAAGATAGAATTGACCCCCAGAGCGCACAGGTGGTGGGCTTACTTACAGTCATTCGACTTTGACATTACATACAGAGAAGGCAAACGTATGGCCCACGTAGATTTCTTGTCCCGCAATCCCGCTCCACCTGAGTGTAAACTGCCCTCCCCTCACGTCAAACACAAACGCGTCGACGTCACGACACTTGCCCCCAACTGGCTTCAAGCCGAGCAGCAACGCGATGAAGAAGTGACAAAGATTGTTTCAGACCTACAAAATGACCAAATGAGTGAGCAAATGGCTAAGACATACGTGTTGCGTTCAGGTATTTTACATCGTAAAATCCAACGTAATGGCCGGTCCAAATCTTTACCCTATTTGCCTCGCACTTTAAGATGGTCCGTAATTAATAACTTTCACGACTCTCTAGTGCATCTCGGAGCTGACAAAACACGCGAAAAACTGTTTGATTATTATTGGTTTCCCGGTCTGTCTCAATACGTAAAGAAATTTGTAGACAATTGCGTAACGTGTAAGGTCGCTAAGTCCCACTCGGGAGAAATTCAAGCCGAATTGCACCCAATACCAAAAGTAAACATACCATGGCATACGGTGCATATAGACGCGACAGGTAAATTAAGCGGCAAAAATGATAACAAAGAGTACGTGTTTGTTTTGATAGACGCGTTTACTAAATATGTGTTGCTGTTTCATACACAAAATATAGACTCTAAAAATAGTATACGTGCTGTAACTCAGAGCGTAGCGCTTTTTGGGGCTCCCACACGCATCATTGCCGACCAGGGTAGGTGTTTCGCGAGTAAGGAGTTTCGTAGTTTTTGAGACAGTAAAAATATAAACTTGCACTTGATAGCAACCGGCTCCTCACGTGCGAACGGACAAGTCGAGCGGATAATGAGTGTTTTAAAATCCATGTTGACGGCTGTCGAGGTTAGTGACAATAAGTCGTGGCAAGACGCTTTAGGTGAGGTTCAACTGGCCATTAATTGCACTACGAATCGCATCACTAGAGCGTCACCACTTGAAATTTTAATAGGCAGAGTAGCTAGACCGTTGTCTTTAATGTGTAACGATAATGACGATACCCAGGTAGATATTGAAGAGGTGCGAGAAATAGCGTCAAGCAGTATTCAAAACGCCGCAGCGTACGATAAAGCACGGTTTGACAGCACTAAGGCAGCAATCAAACGATTTTCTGCCGGTGATTTCGTGTTATTACAGAATGAGGAACGGAATCAGTCTAAGTTAGACCCGAAGTATAAGGGCCCCTTTAAAGTGACCGAGGTCTTAGATGGCGACCGCTATACATTGAAAGCATTAAATTGCAATAGATTGTACAAATATGCACACGATAGGCTAAGGCTTATGCCAGTAGGTCATGTACCAGTTGAAATTGATGTATCAAATGATGTAAGCAGTATTGACGAGTAAGCCTGTGTGAGGCTGTTGAGTAAATAACCTATTAGCCGTATTGAAGTTCGACTGTACCGGTAGTTTTTCATAGCCGTAGCCCGGTGGAAATCGGTGTATTCTTGGGGAAACTCAAGTATTCCGTGGGTGCGCGGTGCGTGACTAACTCTGGCGGAGGTCGTGGCCTGTGAGGCCGTAGTGCAGATCACGTCGTTGTGCGACGCCACGCTTATATCCACGGGTAGGATAGACTGTTCAGCCAGTAGTGGTGGCTGTGGTAATAGTGTATTTACTCGAGTGTTTTAATCATGTAAAATAATTGATTAACAAGGATGGCGGTACATGGCTCTGGTTGAATTATAGTATTGTTGTTTATTTTTATGAATTACAATGTACAAATTCTTAATTTTATGTAGCTAGTAAGGTACATTCTGCTGGTTGTAAATAAATAGTAATTATTGAAGAAAAACAAGTTTTCATGTGACATATTTATTTAAAAAAAAAAAAAAAAATAGACTGTCCATCTGTAGTTGGTCAGGAACGGCCGAGTTGGAGTTGATGCTTTAGATGGTCAATGCTATTGTTTCAGAGTAACACACCAGGAGGTGTGCCAGCAGGATGGCCGTGTCGTATTAATCATGACGCGCGCCATTTTGGTGCTTCCGGTTGCAGTTTGGTGCGTTCGACGGAGTCTACTTAAGGGCGAGCTGGAGCGGCGGAGCACCACTTACCTACTGAGCCGTCGCGCAGACCACATCCAGCTGTAGAAACCGTCCCGCGTTCCTACTGTGCATTAATTTGATTGTAGTACCTACCTACGTTATTATACGAGTTCTCTGCAAACCCTGTTTTATATTCTCCAACACTACCCACGTAGCGCCCACAATATGTTAGAGGGATCTGAGCCCCCTGATGTTCACCCGTCATATTTGTTTTACTTGCCAACTGAGGGACAACATCCTCAGGGGTGGATAAAATCCATCATCCGTAACGTAACATCCGGTCCTTATGGATAACATCCGCACGTAGTGAAAGATAAAGAGACATTTATTCGCAGCAATACAAAACCACATTAGGTACATAGATACAAACAGAACAAGACACAGAGACACAGTTGCGAAACGGTCCCAACTCAGCATTCGCTAGCCGTAAAGCCAGCACTTGGTCTTCCGTTGGAACCGCTTGGTGAAGAGACGGAAATTGAGTGCGCTTTCAAGCAGCAACATAAAGCACTGGGAGGAAATAACCTTGCGTTATATACTCTTGCTAAACTGAATACAGCAGGCTTTAGACGTTTGTAAAGTTCAATGAGATTTCTGAAGATAAAAACCTATTTGACCACCCACATTATAGAACGGAGTGTTTTTGGTACACGCACGAAGCGTAGGTAGTAAACTGAGATAAAGTTAAAATAGACGAAAATTTCAGAGCATGCAATAAACTTTTCTATAGGAAACCAACAGACGTAATGCCAATCTATAAAACATATTTATGTAATTAATGGAATTCCTTAAAACGGTTACATATTATTATAGAGTAAAGAATAAATATATGCGAGTAGATAGGTAAGTAAAAAAATACCTACACTAACTAACATTTCATCGGGTAATAAAGCCAATAAGTACTTAACGACACTCCCGTGTTTAATCGGTGTAATGCCCCGGCAATGAACCTTTGCCGTGCGTTTACGAGCAAAAACGATACAAACGTTTACAACTTGACGGCAACGTCTTGCACACCATTGGACATATTCGCACTGTATTCTGCTGATCTTTGTAATAAGCGACACATCTGTCATATAACTTCTATCACATTATGCGACCCTATTGGCAACGGTGTGAGGTTAAATCTGTTTAGCGACTAACTTGTACATTGACCCTATGGCTTTGAAAGGTTTGCCAATGTTTGCGAGTCGTTAAATTCACATTTATTTTTACTTTTTGCATAAAAACATGAATTCAAAGTGTTTTTTATAAACGGAATTTTCATGTTAATGTCCGAGAATTAAATCACATATAGGTATAATCGCGGTCAATTGCTTGTGAATGATATGCTATTTATAACAATAATTAATTTCCATGCATTTTCTACGTGAACCCTCACCTTTCTTAACTAGTTACGTACTTAGATAACGGCGAATTGATTCCCTAGCCTCTTGTGACCCATATGTAGAATTTTATGACTTCCGAAGCAGATTTTAATTCTCAACTTTGACGTTTATGCCGATCGTTAACACGTCCCGTCTAATGGAAAATCAAGAGCCATGGAGTTTCAGTAACAATCCCGGTTTATGTGGCCGTTGATCCGTTGTCCAATCGGCTTAAACTATCGATGCAAATGAGTTTGTTTTATCACGTTAACTTAGTCTGGGTAGCGGTATCGGACTTTGGTATGAATATTTGGCTTGACAATTAAGTTACAGTTATATGGGTACGGTCTCTATAAGTAGCTGCACACTTCAGTGCTCTGTCACTTTAACGTCATGTTTGATTTGCTGCACTATCCTGTAAAAGGCTTTAAAGCGACAAGGTACTAAAGTGTACATCTAGTTATAACTATAAGGTCCACTGTACCATTTTTCGTTTCCAATATTCTATCCATTTCTTCTTACCAGTAGAAAGTTACTCAAGATAAAGCAGAGGCAAAATTATCCAAAGCATTTAAGTACCTACTACTTGCAAAGTATGATCACAAACCTTCTCTTAAGAGCTTCGATTGTTTTTGTATCTGTCTAACTTAACTATCTTTGATTGTATACCCCTCGATTCTAGAGGTATAGATAGTTATATATTACTTATCCCAAATTGTACACTATCCTCGCTCATAAATGTCGCGTATGTAAAATTTACCAATGCATCTACCTACAATTATATTTAAAGGTGTGCCTAGGCTAAAACTGAAGCATTACCAAGACGGTGGCTGCATAGTAATAGTATAAGCATTTTAATCTGAACCACCAATACCAATACCGATAGAGTATAAAATACTAAAACTAAAGGTACCACTTTGCAGTTAGCAACCTCCTTTCGTCGTCGTCACAAACATTCACATTTACAATACTCGTAGCGGAATAATTTATTCTAAAATTAATCGCGCGACAAATCACTGAACAAATTGATGTTAATTTAGCGGCTAAGATATGAGCGCCTGCCCAAAACGCGTGAAGCAATAGAATACATTTCCGGGCCCATCAAACTGATCCGAATTAGACCGAGTGCCGGCGGCCCACGGCTGCAATTAGGCGTTGTTTATCTGTTTAGCTGTCCCCGCAAGGCGCCGCCGATTAGACACCACTCGCTCGCCGACGATCGCAGAGCTAATAGTCTGAACACACATAGGTAGTTGATTGCTTATGCAATACATAGTTGATTGGCCAACATAATAAAGTTCGTTTTTTGGGATCTGAAGTCAAACTAGGAACCCTTATAGTTTCGCCATGTCTGTCTGTCACGTAGCAGTAATTTGGTATAGATATATATGTACATTTAAATTACGCTGCCAAAGTTGTCCAATAAAATCTTGTTTTTTTATATAATACTAGAGTATTACTACCGTATACATATAAAGCAAAGGTAAAATTTATTTGTTTACGTTACAACATCGAGTGATTTTCCTTTTTTTTGTAAGAACTTAATTAGTAACTAATAAATCATATTTATATCTACTTTAAAACGACCGACAACCCGTTTGGCGCAGTTTTGATTCTGTATAGACGACATTATTATTGTCCTCGTTCGGCTTCTATGTAGGTATACGGCTTAAGACTGCGCCGAGCGTACACCGGATGTACAGTGGCGCCCTCAATACTTTTATTGTGTTTTCTAATAAACCAAAGTATTTTCTTGAAATTGGTCGGTCGGTTTTTGTGCTACAAATGAAAACACAACTTATAGGGTATGTCACATAGTTTATTAACAATTCACTTTCGAGTTATCAACTTAACGGAAAAAAGTGGCCACCTTTTCCCGTTAAGCTGACTACTCAAGGGGTAGTTGGTTACGTATCCCATAAATTGTGTTTATACTTGCACTACAAAAAAGTATCATCTGATTGCAAGGAAATTCTTTAGTTAATTAGAAAAAACAATAATAGTGATGAGGGCGCCACTGGACGCTCGACGTTTGCTCGGCGCAGTCTTAATACAACACCAATCAATGGAAGTCCATAGAGGAACCTACTCCACCATCATGATGAATATGTATTCTCTTAACTGTAAAGCAACCCGATCGTCTCTGCTGTATACTGCCATCGACGAATACTGACAATAACAAATAATGGGCCCCGATTCCTTTTGGATAACATATTTTATCTCGCTTTTATCGTACACCTAATCATATTCATATCATACTCGTATTATGTTGATGTTATAGGTAATTATGATGTTGATGAAAAAATGTTTATCTTCCTTAATAGCTCTTATTTACTTGAAAGTGGAAGGTCGTGGTCGCAAGATGGCATGAAGTGGAGTGTATTTGTCTGCTTATCGTGCGCGTTCTACGTCATACTCGCACTAAGCCTGGTTCTTCTTTCTTTTCTCGCTCGATTTATAGATTGTGTTTTTATGAAAATCGTGCTATAACGTCAACAATATTATTACGATATACAAGATGGGGAAAATAAATTGTACTAGAGCCGCAGGTCCCGACAAAACCATCAAAGTTATTTTTATCGCCTACATGTGGTTAAACATTCAGTGACAAGCGGATGGCATAAATAAGCACGTTACTAATTAACAGCCGATCTGCAGGGGCACGCGAGCGACAGCGGGACATTCGCGAGGCGTCGCGGGCGTGACGTGGCGCGCCGCTTTTAGCGCGGGTGTTCTTGGCAGCGCGCGCGCCGCTTGCGGCTCCCGCTGGGCTTTTCCGATCCCCGGTCGTATAGTCGGCTGCAGAACTGATTGCGGGAAAAATAGCTTAATAAGAATCTGAAAACTACTAGTTCGACTAGTCGGCTAGCCCAATGGTTCTTAGATCACAAAGTCAAAGTTACTTGCATTCCCAAACGTTTAATTTAATTTAATTTAAAAAAAAAAGCAAAGAAAAAACCCACAATTTGTCGAAAATTATGAATTCCCTACCAATACAATTTAAGTAAGTATGTACTTATTTGTTCGTCTTGAAGATCGATTTGTAAACACGTTCATGTCGAAAGTCCCCGTTTAGGCCATACATACATACATAAACTCACGCCTTTATTCCCAGAGTGGGGTAGGCAGAGCTACAGAATTTCCAACAACTATAAAAACTTTTTGATAATTCTGTAACCACATTTTGCACACTTAGGCGAAGATGTTTACCAGTGTATTAGTGACAGGTTGCAAATCCATCGCCTAACAGTACTACACGCCTTTATTACCTTAGTCGGCCTTTACGACATCCACGGAAAGGCCATTGCGTGAAAATTGCATGTGATAAATACAATGCATTGTAAACTAGTTTCTAATCATAGCGCAACATGCGGCTTTCAACACGCTCATCTTCGAGTCACTTTTGCAGCTGACTATACGAGCTGCCTTGTAGATTTCCTTAGAAATCATCATGGCTCCCTACGTCATGCCATTGACAATTATAACATTACCTCTCGGTGTGCCTACCAGATAGGCACAATACTGTGTAAGGCTAGAGCGTCCTTGGTGGAGCGGCATCGAAGTCAATCAAGGTCAATAAGCTCACAGCAACATACACTATAAACGCACTTAGGTAAGGGGCGTTACTTGAACGCTCTTTAATCTTTCTTCTCTGAGAAACCCACCGTACCGGCGGCGAGTTAAAAAAACGGAATAAAGGTGTTTTCTAACGCGGCGCGAGAATTTGTTCTATAAAACCATTTCCACCGAAGATGAGCGGGGAGGGAATTGATTTTTTTGTAATACAAATTTCAATTTTCATCCGTCCTCGTCTCGCCGATGGAAAAACACCTTAACACGGCTTTATAAAAATGTGCAAATGCTGGCTTATCTCGTTGGGACACGCTAGAGCAACAGGAAATGTCTGTGAGTTCTTATAGATCGTCGAATTTCGGGACGTTATGGAACTTTATGGAGTTACGGTGTACGGTGCTACGAGTGTACCAAATGCCCCATATTACCCATTACTTAAAGGATATTTCAGGTTTTCTCTTTATTTAGCAAGACTACGTCAATATGTGTAAGTAAATAATTGAAATGGATTGAAAACATTATGTACTTACTTACCTAGCTAGTAGAATCGCATTGAGATTGCATACAAATGGGTTAGCTCTTAATAAGTCTTTCGGGTTCGGGTAAACTCGGGTAGAACTGCCTATGTAAGTGCTTATGGGAGCAAGCAAGAGAGAAGAACAAACCCGAAGGTGGCATTAAAAGCTATCGAACATGGGCTTTATTCTTCTCTGTAAAACCATATTTTTGACGTTTTATCGTATTGTCAACGTTATGATAGCTCTTATGTACTGGACAGTAATGGCGACGGGAGCAAAAACAATACTACAACATGACAACAGCAACATTGTTTTACCGAGTAGAATAGAGCCAGGTAAGTTTAAGGAATTTAAAATAGATGACAATCGTCACTGCCCCTCAATCTCATACAGTGTGTTTTAAATAATTTTTGTGTTGGCATTACCCAAAAACCCCGTTACTCTAGTAAAAACCGTGCCGAAAGAACAACACGAAATGGGCTTGTTTAGGGGCTGTGTAATCGCAGACGCAATCAACTATAATATTGGACAACTAAGCGGTGAAGCAATATTTCAGTTCTTTACACTTGGTCCCCAACGAAGTTTATTATGTTGAGGACATTTTTAGATTAATTTAATGCCCGGTTTTATAATGGTCCCATGGTAAATATGGTAGATCAAATTTTAGTAACTTCATACAAGTTTTGAAATTCCTGACCGAAAAAAATAATTTAGGACAAAAAGAGTTTGTCTAGTGTAGAACAATATTCTCAAAAGATCTTGATGTAAACCTCGCTGGAACTTCCAAAGCATCGATTGTATCTCGGCTAAATTAAATTTCTAAATGATCTTCTCTGTAGCCATCTGTTTTAGAATTGAATTTAATAAAGACGCTAAAATACTTGGCATCCATATCGAACAGAACATTTTACAGCGTCTAAACGTAACACAATGGCTTTATGCTCACAATTTATATTCAGATAATGTCGTTTAACGATCGGGCCAAGAACGTGGCCGTCCCGGGTCGAAAAATACGATTGCGCAACACTGAAGCCTGTCCTAGTTTTAGAAAAACGACGGATTCGGTCGCAGGAACTTTCATTAACTGCCCACCAACTTACGATGGTCTAATAAGATTATCCGCCGGTTTCACAATCGACAAGTAAAAATATAATTATGAGAGATAAATTTAGCCCTTTCTCTTTCTTACACTTGAAAAAAGACAAGGATAGAGCCAAGTTTAAATGGCAGATAAATTTACTCGTCGATTGTAAGACAGGCCCTATGAATTCTTAATTATTCTAAATTTGAAATTTCCGTAAGTAGTTTAAATTGGTTATTCTATTGAGTAGGTACTAATTTTGCAGGAAGATGTAGATTTTGTGTAACGTTTAGATTTCTGATTTTAAAAAATGCAGGCTTTGTCTTGTCCGTAAAATCTATAGTTGGACTCTCAGACGCTTAAATTATTATTTTCTGTACTTTTAAGCAAGCTTTAGATTCAAAGTTAATTGTAATGTTTGGATTACAATACAAAATTATACAGCTAGTAGTAGTAGTCTGTAATGTATGGATGGCATGTCTACATTTGTGTCCTGAAATGGACAGCCTTATTGAATATTGAATTACCTACGTCAAAGACTAAAGTTTATGTCCACAAGTCCTGTGTAGATAACCTGGTTTAACGATCGGTCGGCTTCGGGGTGGAATAACGACTGCACACGGTCGCCGGTCGCCGGTCGCGTGCGCGCGGAGGGAAGTGGTTTTATTCGGCGGGCACGGGCGCGTCAACTCTCAACAGGTAGGTACCTACATTCGAATTTACTCGCACGCTAATGACCATTTTAATAACAGTATCAACTGTTGATTCTGACATGAAGGAATCGCGGTGAACTGCGTTGTCAACCCAACCCCTTCGGTGGTCTTGTAAATGGGTGCGTGCGTGTGTACACATTTTATTGAAGGGCCCTAAGTATAGATCGCTACAGGTAGAGATCGATTCGTTGTATTACTAGAGTGAATTGTATTTTTTGTTCAAAATTGGCGTCTTAGTGCGACTTATTAGCGAAAAAGGGCGTTGACTCGGCTATAGTGGGGCACGGTGACACAAACTGCGCAGGAAGCAAGATGTTTCTCGTCTCCGAAATAACACGGAGTCGTGTGGCGCCGCCGTAGGTCAAGACGGGTATTTTGGTGCTCGCCTTGATACAGGGCTACCGCATATCATACGCGTCAGTTTAATATTAACTCTTTCGTCAGTCACCGAACTCGCAACGACGTCGAATCCGATTGGAACGTTAATCCTGTGACGATTACCAGACGAAATAGTTTCGCTACGTTGGTGCCACTCTACATCCTACGTAATAGCTGGTTAAAGGGCAACTGTCTATATGCGTAGTCATACTGAAAATAAACCGAAGTTATTAAATTGGTCATCGCTGTATCAAACTAGTTCAAGGAACAGTTATGAGTACTGCTGTAGTGCTGTGTGCTGAATCATATAATAAAATAATAATAAATAATGGTAATGCATTTTTTTGTGCTCAATCGATCGATCGTATCCTCAATATTTAATCTAAAATTCCTTGTTCTATGGGAAAAACTCGACTATACTAAATACTTAATTGAATGATAAATAACTGTCAAACATCCTTGGACTCAGTAGCAAACATTCGCGTTCATCACATCACACAAAGAAGGCATCTACAGCGGGTTTCGAAGTCCAAGTACCTTTACCTACCTATAGTAACTTACACCCTAACCTAACATTAACTTCCGTCTCAGATTAAACATATTTTGTTGTTTTTTCTATGTATGTGGCTTGCAGAAAATAAAAATAAGAGGGCCTAATTGGGTTCGAGACATTGACCCATCTGTCCGGTGCGATCGGAATTAGCGTCACATGCGCCGCGTGTGCAGCATGCGGTATAACAGTTCTATTACGGCCGCGAGCCAGTGCGTGGTATTTTCGCCAGCGCAGCTGTCAGATGCGACCGCGACTCATTTGGCACATGGTTCGACGCAATCGCTTCTGTAATAACTCCCCTCCCTAACGCTCTAATTGACTTTCTTTGTAAACTAATAAAACTTGCTCGTAGCTAACAGGAATTCCGCATTCGAAAGTCGTTACACGTTATCTAGCCTTTATTAATGACTTCGGGAATTGATGTAAAGCTGTTCTAAAAGATTTTCTCACTACGTCATAATGGTTATAATCGTTTACGATCAGAGGTTATTACTCCACGGTCCGGATTCGCAGTTATGTAAGCAGAGACAGGTGCCAACAACTGACAACATTGTTTTGCTCGAATTTTGACATTTGAGCAATTTAAAAACATGTGCTTTATACACTAGCGACCCGCGTGGTTCGAAACTATATATCACACTTAAACCTTCCAGAAGAAATGATCTTAATCACCTAACAATACATCACATTACATTTCGTACTTAACTACTACTATACTATTTACAAAGGATGACTAACATAACGTATATGTCATTAAACAACCCTTCTGACAAAATGGCTCGACAAGATATAAAATATGTTACGTGTGCAAACACAACAGTTGTCGGCGTCTTCTCTAAAGATGTTGTTTGCTATCTTTTTACTAGTAGGTAGGGTCAGCGGAGAACTGAGTTTGTTGATGTTAGAAAAAAGTATTGAGCGTATCACTTTGCGGAGTGAAATAAATCAGTGATGCTTATTTTATTTGCATCACTCAAGTAAAGTAGGTAATTCATGTTTCTGAAACTGAGTGTTGATGTGATGCAACCATGCCCTTGAAAATTTTATAACATATGATATTATGTGAAGGATGATCATACATTTCGGGTGCTGAATAAATAAATAACACTGCCTAATTAAAATAATTATGTAATAGTTTTGGAAAATGACAATATTTTGAATCTATCTAAGAATAACGAAATTAGTTCTTCATGATGCTTTACAACCCAAATAACCTTAAAAATATAATAAGAAATCGATTAACCAAGATTCGTTAAGAAGAACGATAGCCAATAATGAATTCAATCGGTGAATTCGAAGAACACTTTCCCGTCTTGCTTCCGTTTTGTTCTTATTTCCTGCCTTCGTTTTTGAAACGGAAACGGTGACTTTGACGGACATAATCATGGGCTTTATATAGTTATACAGTATGTAAACTTACTAAAACCATCTCTTTCAACCAGTTGCTAGGCTAGTTGAGTTAAGTGTTTTACCACATTTTTTTGCTAGTGTGTGTCGAATATTTTTAATTTTATCATTGCATAAAAATTATAACATCTCACCTTTTTCAAAGTCGGTTAACCCTAAAAGTATCATCCCATGTGTAATGTTTACATCGTTATTCAGTGCCCATTATAAGACCCGTATGTAATGTTTTCATCGTAACAGATTATTGAACTTGCGTTCAGTGCATTCTTTATTTAAATTTGAAAAAGTGTTAAGATTTAAATAATTTATATACCCCAAGCTTATCTATCGCCTAGACATGCTCGGGTTCAAATAAATGGTTTTAGTAAGTTTACATACTGTATAAGATTGTGGAAACAGATTGTGATCGTGGTATTAATCTGTCAATGATATAACGGCACAGGGAACGCTATTCAAAACCGTGTCGACCAATGTGAATTTTAAGCTTGGTTATAATATGATATGACCAATGAGGCTAAGTCAATATAATGTCAATGTCAACCGACGCATTAGATATTGTAACAGGATCGGGAATGGAGCGGAAGGTATAATGATAAGTTAAAGTACATTCATTAACGATTTAAATCAATATTGTTTGTTTCAAAACTCAGTAACTCTTCGTATTATTGAGTAATACGTAAATCGAATGATCTGCCACATAGCAGTAGCAATTTAACGCCTTCCGGTCATTATTCGCGTTTGCTTGACGGTGCGGTATTTAAATTCATTGTAGTAAATGAGATGTCTGGTTTCTGTTTACTACTCGATCCTGATTGAAATATTTCGTTACCTAGTAAAAACCAAATCGTTAAAAAAATACTATTGCGTCAGCAAATAAATGCATAGCTACAGCTACCTACATACCTCAAAGGATCTGTTAGTTATGAAGAAAAATATACCTGATCACTTTTACAAGACATCATTTGAATCGACTTTTGGATGGTAGCTGGTAAAAGGAAACCAAATCTACTTTAGGAGAGAAGCCTATCATTGCCGTTTAAGGAAACTTTTTCTATACTTTTTTATTTTGAAAACTTAAGAATGGGAACATTCAGTCGACTATGGTCACTGGGGCCTGCTCGTCGCCACGGGTTGCCATAAAGTGTCCAATTTAATGGCGATCAATAATGATCGACTTTACGAGTTACCTACTAGCCATTTACGACACGTTGGCAGCCAGCCGACCCGGTAACCGTGCTCATAGCCCATACAAACTTTAAAGAATTTTTTAATACTTGCTGCACTTTATACTGCACTATACGGTAATTCACGGTATAAGATCATCAGGGCCTCTATTTAACATGGTAAAACAATAATGCTTTTGACGTGTTATGGTACTTATGGTATTGTTTTTTAATCAGCCGCAATAACAGTCAAGTAAATAACAGCTATCGTAACGTTGATAATACAGTAACACGTCAAAGGCAATTAATGATTTACTGTGTTGAAGCTACAAAGAATATCAAACTCAGTGCAAAAGTTTTACCATTAAATAATGTGTCTTGAGTTTTATATTATTATACGTAAAACATACACACATCAAAAATGACCATGTAATATTTCGCAATGTATTGCTTTGCGATACGTTTAAAAGTGAACCATATTGTCTGAAGTTAAGGTCTGTAATCTAATGTAATTTTTTATGTGAATTTCAGAAATACAGAAACGTCTTACTTGTTCATGCTGTCGTGGAAGGCTAGGCTGACATAAAAACTTACTGTCGTCTATGTGTAAACGGTCTAAAATTAAATATAAACCTTAGTAGATTTAAGTAAGTTTGTAAGTTCGTTTGTGATGATTGTTGTTTCTTTACCATTTATGAAAATTATCAAGCCTTAACCTATGTATTTTGTTTTTTTTTCAAAAGGTGTTCTGGTAAAAATCATTCTTATAGAGGGTTGTCTCAAGAGAATACTAATTTTTTTTGGGTATTATTTACTGAAACAAAAGATATTGAATATTATCAGTTTTGCTAATCCCGCTTTGGACCAGTGACCGGAATGACGTCATTTGGTTTATAACCGTGTTACGTAGCTCTAGCTGTGACGTAGAAAAGACAATGTTGCGTTTAAGCTCTTCAGCTATTAGCAGAAATTTGTGTATTTATTTTCTCAGTAAATCATGAAAAAATAAGATATAGTATGCGTTTGAGAAAAACTCCTATGATAAGCATGTTTTTTTTCAAAACATCTTTTAAAAAGTTTATGTTGTTAATTAACAAAGATCTATTGGTCCGTGAAATCCTTCAGAAATGTTTCAAATTATAATTTAGACAAGCATCAAATTCACTGTCATAATTATTACTCACAGGCATATGTGGTTATGGTGAATCAAACGACGGTTTATCCACATGGCTTAAATCTAATTAGTCAGAATATGTGATTTGGGATCACAATTAAATTACTCATGAGGAAGAAATAACAACATTCGGTCAGTGTGTGATGATCAGTCATATTTCAAACAATTCAAACACTTGTCAAACACTTATACCTGCGAGCAAGATATAAAAAAGAGGTTAAGTATTTATTTAAATTACTGAATGTAGTATGAAAACTCAAAGAAACGTGTTTATAAGAGCTGCCATAGGGATTATCCTAAGGTGACCCGACCATAGCGAAGAATAAACGACAAATGTAAGGGATAAGTTCGCCTTAATACTACTTTTATTTCTGTAATTTTAATATTTGTGTAATGTACCTATTTTTAGAACAATAAAATGTTTACATACATAGATACAAATGTAAGCTAGTTTCAGATCAGAGAGTGGTACTTTCAACAGTTTTCGATAGTAGAAACATTCCTTGTAATATTTTAACAAGGAAGATTTAGATATTTTAAGGAAATACGGGCTAAAGAAACTCTTTATAGTTAAAACGTGTATAACAGGTACAAGACAAACCTTTCGGTAGAATGTTGACAAGGAATTGTTGCTTGCAGTGTTAGAGCTTTTCCCTGACGCTGATCGCTCAGCCGCCAGGCGCGAAGCTCCTCTCGGTCTCTGTGGAAGAGAAGTCAGTTATAGCTAACTAAATCAATACGCCGACCGACCAAGTCTAGATATAGCTCTGCCCTAAATTTAGATTGATAGTGACGTAATGTTCTCGTTATATCCTCACGTATTTATGTCAATGAATGAATATATAAAAGTCACGAGCGGTTAAGAAAGCCATGCACCCAAAAAATCCTTGCGTAAACTGCCCTGATTTATAGTTCATAACATATTTAACCGACCGGGCGGTTACCTACAATGTTTTTTAAGCTTATGAGAAGGGCAATGTAACATAATGTCTGCTTTGAATAACAACATAAAATGATCCGATCTTTTCAAAAACAACCACGTGTAAGTATGTTATAAACGTGACATAAAATAACGTTGCGGCCATATTCTTTTCGTGCTACTGTTGAAATGTACCTACTTTTAGATTTATTTACAAAACTGATGAAAGAATAGTTAATATTGTGTTTTACGACGAGAGTTATCATTAATAAACTCATCCTACTTTGAAGTATTCCTAAAAAACTAAACGGAACGGAATCGTTTAATGGTTCCCTGAATATGAAACGACTCTCTTGTATTTCGCGGTATTTATTCTATTGTTTCCTCTTTTGAAAACTGGGACAAAAACGAAAAGCTGGCTGAAGAGGATTTTAAGCTGCAGAGGTATTCGATGTGACGGTCCCTGTAAAGGCGCGGAGGGCCCTCGCCGGCACTCCCGCGGCCCTCGACGCGAGGGGACCATCGAGCCCGAGCCGCTCCGTAAACAAGATGTCCCGCTGCGACTCAATGAATATGAATCACAAGACATGCAAAATTTGTGTGAACATTAGCAATACCCCGTTGTGTTTCACTCCTATCTACTAAGGATGCCTGCAACTTTGTATGCGTAAAATTCGTTTTCCGTTACTGCCCCTTTTCTTTCCTCTGGGGGCTGATACTCAAAAAATCCTTGAATATATTCTGAGTATATTCCTTGTGTACCCTAGGGGTGCCCTAGGGTACACAAGGAATATACCTTACAAATTTTAAGTCCTTAGGTCCTTTCCTAGGTAACTTGCAGATCATTTCGTTGAGGTTTTTGTTTAGTGAACAGCTCTATCTCTTTACTTTTTGAGCGACACAAACAGTTCTGGCCATTAACTGAAAGTCGTGCCACTGACGACGCCACGACGGCTACAGCCAAGTTCCAGTTCAAGACTTTACTTCGTATCAATTAAGTTCGGCGTGTGAGTGACACATTTTGTATTCGACATAAGGCGTTCAAAAAGTTAACCGTATATTACCACCAAGTATGTAACCCATCTCCTGTCATTAAATGGGGAAAGTAAATAAGAGAAACTCCGCTGAGCCCAAGACTGAATAGCCGAAAGCATTAATAACAATTTCCGTTTAAACACGGCGTCCCGCGCCGCCTGACAAGCGGCGGACGAGCCACACGCATTTACAATAATTTACGTGTTCCGTCAAATTCACCCGCGACTTAGGGAAATTCGAGCGCTAATAGAGCCGACCTTGGCAGTCGTAAATATTTATAACATCTTTACGACGACGCGCGACGGTCAGTGTGAATGTCTTCTAATTCTGACCGATCCCGTTTGATAAATAACCTCGCAAGCAGCGGTTCAGGGCTTCACACTCAGCGCTAATCAAAACATTGCCTGGAAAATTATAGTTCTAATATAATGTCCAAAGATAAAGTCTTATGTTACTATTTCTGGAACTTGTCATAGATGTAATTTTGAAAGAGGGATTGGGAGAAAAAGTAAAAGGCTTCCGTAATATACATTACACAAAATTAACAGTTCGATATCTCTCTGGATTACACATATATATATATACTTAGGTAGGTTCTTATACGAGTATCTTACTTAGGAACTTTAATTACCGCTGCATATGAATTAACAAGTGTCACGAACCTGCAACATATTAGGGATCATAGATATATACGGATTAGAGATCATAGGCAACAAATCTGTATCCGAGGGTTCCGTACAAATTTGCAGGTACTATCAGGCCAAAATGTAAGCCTGACCCAACCTAGAACGGTGTCATAGTGACATTAAAGAACAAATTTGTTCGACTCTTCTTACGACTTGAATCAAAGTCACTGTCACACAGTTCTATAGTGGATCAGGGTTCCATTGGGCTGATAGTACATAATTATATTAAATTAGTTTGATTATTTCACAGCTTCAAGGGACTGTAGACCACGCGTTCCCGAGATAAAGCGTCTTTACTGACGGACGGACGGACAACAAAGTGATCTTATAAGGGTTCGGTTTTTTCCTTTTGAGGTACGGAACCCTAAAAACAGAAAAAAGTAGATAGAGCGTTTGAATTCTGCAGTTTTACTCACTGTAATTTTAGGAACCTATTATGAATTTTCGTTCAAAACTTGACGCCCCAATTTCGAGCTAAAGTTTTAATTAAAGAGGCCATAGAAGCGAACTGAAACCTACTCGCCAATGTTCACGCAGCTTCTTCGGAGATTTCTTGATAATTTCGGAATTAGCCTTTTTTTCACTTGTGTGCATAAATATGTAAGTTAGGACCAGTATTGTAACCTATATGAATTATATGATACTCTATGAATTTATGTATTTTATTTATGTATATTTTTTGGACGTCTCTTCTATTTTAGACTTTGTTATGATACTGCTATGTAGCGATAAGACCACCTGTTGTTTATCAAGTTACATATAATATCATTGTTAGTATTTGTTCCAAATTGTAACTTTGTGGTGCGTTATAAGAGTTTTGTATTGTACTGTATTGTATCTTTTATATGTATTAAAGCCATATTAAAGCAGATACATTGCACAAATATTAAAACTATATAAATTAAAGTCGTCTACCGGGTAAATCAGGTTCATACATAAATTACAGTTCCCAAGCAACTATCCCAAAGGTTTGTGTATACATATCTGACGCAATAGTTGTATAGATAGATATGTGTATCGACTGTTCCTATTACACCCTCGGGTATTTACCCGGTTAGGTGAACACCTCTATCAGCACGCGGCGGTCCGCGTCGCGCCGCCCGCGTGCCCGCTCGCGGCTGAAAGAACCAATGACAAGGCTCGGCGCGCCGCCGCGCCGCCGCTCGCGCCTTAATGAAGTGTCACGCTGAACGGCGGCGCTCGCTAATAACCACTTCTTTTGCTAGCTGGGGATAGTTAAACGCATATTGAATGAGTTTTAAAGAGCTAACTAGACTTTTTTTCATCGCCATTTAGTTTTAAATTGAATTGTAAAACATTGTTCAGTTCTGTTAGTCCACTTACAAAACGACTTATTCCGTCGGGTAGGCTGCAGCAACATGTTCTGTTGCGGTTTACTTTTGCGTTTTTATGCCGGTGTGTCAGCTCGTACACAGCCAAAATCATAAATATATACAGTCCGATAGCTCTTAGAAGGTGCTTCGCGTGTGTACTTGTCTCTCACTCGCTCTCATATCTTATTAAGAGCGAGTGAGAGAGAAGTACAAACCCGAAGCCCATTTTTAGGGTTCCGTAGTTAAGTGCTTACAGACTGTACATGTTTCGAAAACTCAAAAAAAACTACTCGAGCCCATATTACCAACACCAAGGTATTACATACATTGAACCCGATGGCTGTGTAGATCGGTCGTGCAAGAATGACATACGGACTTTCTATCAGACACAAGCACATCTCGGACATGTGCGAGTCATATTTTTATTTAATACACGTAGCTTCAGCTTTACCTATACATTAAAAAGCTTTTAAAGCGTGAAAGCTAGTAAAGATAGTTATTTTAAATGGACTTTGGTTTATAACTTTTTCGCACATGTGTTATTTGCTCTATTAAAAAGTAATTTCAAACGCATAATGTTGACCTACATATTTTTTGCTTTATTCTAATGTCGTACATGCTAATGTGTGTTTGTGTATTTTTTTTAAACTAGTTGTTGCCTGCGACGACTCCCGCGTATGTCTTTTATAGTTATTCCCAGGGGAACTGTTCAATTTTCCAGGATACAATCTATTTCTTTTCCAAATTTAATTAAGAACCGTTCAGGTATTTTGTAATGAAAAGGTAACAAACAAACAGAGTTACTTCTATTCGCATTCTTTTAATATCTAACTACCTATGGATCGATGTTACATTGTAAGAAAAAATGGCCTATTTCACGTTTATACACAGGTAAGAGGCGGTCGTCTCGTTAAAACTGACTGAGAAATCTAGATCAGGGATCATGGTCCAAAGTTTTCTCATTTTCGTAGTGCATAAGCCATTTTCCCGACGTCGTTAAAAGTTTTAACCGGAGAATTAATGCCTTTTACATGCCACTGCATTCTTTACGTTTTCATGCTCCCTGGATTGCTCTGATACCCCAGTTTCATGCCCATTTAAAATCCTTTATTACCTCGTCTGGTTTCTCTTGATACAGCTGTACACAACACATTAAATACTTGTTTTGATTGTTGTGTTTTATACCCAATGCCGGTATAAACCTGCCCCTACGGTACAGTCAAGCGCTCAAATAGTTCGGTACAATATACAATTAATATGGTGTACCAAACTATTTGAGCAGTTTGAATGTTACCTTATATATGACGCTGACTGTACCACTAATCTTATGTTTGCGTTCACAGACCAAGATAATGTTGGTAAACAGGCCCCCATTTACTCGAGAAGCTCGTGATTATCAGGGTAGACCTAATGCCCTTTTTATTTTGAAACCCATCAACTACTTATTATACAACTCCAACCCAAAACTAAGTAGGTTAGGGTTGTTAGCTTTTGATAAGTTGCAGAACGTCATAAATATGTGTCACTCTTTCCTATTGGAATCTGCTATTAATATCTCTTGAAAGTGTGACTCCGAGGACGAAAATAGCATGACGCTTTGACATGTAGGTATACACGTCGAAATAGCTTTCCGTGTAGACAATATGGATGTTTATTGGATGCAGGTCGGTTTGTACGTTAGAAAAAAATGCGGGACTCGATATTTATGTAGGTCATGCAATGCATGCAAGGTATTTCGAGATTTTAAGTAGATAAATAGTTTAGTTTCATGGAGGGTGTATAAGTTTAAGTGTCTGTGTGTCAGTGTATCTGTGTGTGACGTCAAAGCTCCCAAACGAGTGAGCCGATTTGGACAAGTTTTTTTAAAAGAAAGCGTTAAATAACAATTTTGATGATTCATAGCTAATAGGTTTCATGAAAATCTGTAAGCTCAGCTCTTAAAGAAGGGATCGGAGGTTTTATCAATCTAATAGCTACCTAAAATACAATTTATTGTTAAGGAAGCACTCGAACCTACCTAAGAAAGACTGTATTAAATAAAATATAAGTTCACATTTTAATAAGAACTTTCACCACGTAAGAACAATGTTGAGTTTTGAATTTAAGCTATATAGGTTGCACAGGAGCGATAAAACTAGTGATACCTACTGGGCCTCTATTCTATTCTATCTAAAGGGTAAAACCATATTACTTTGACTTTTTGACTTATCAGTAATGACGGCCCAGTTAAAAACAATACTAGATCGACTGCAAAAATATATACGTTTAACTAAAGTTCAACGGACTATTTTCTTTTTAAAAATATTGCTGTTTTCCGGCTAATAAAATGGCATTCAAAATGCGCACTTAACTGAAGTAAATTATTCTTTTTATTGGTGCTTTTCCACTAGCGAAACAGAATCGTTCTGTTTCGCGGCTGCAGTTTTATGGAGTGCGCACCGGCGATCGCAGTCGTTAATGGGATTTATCACCTCGACCGCAGCGCGACTACTAGCTCGAATTAGCTCATTTATTATTACACATCATAATTATCTCGTATTTTCAGCGAACAAGCTAACGACCGGTAGATTCAGTATGTTTACACGTAAACGCTTTATTGCGCTTTCGAACCCGACGGATTGTTGTACATTCTCCTTTGATATGTTACTTAAAGAAGTTGATATTTTAATGGGGCTTTTGAATGGAAAATCATTGTCTAAAAACATCATCTGTTCTCCTTCGAGCTCACTATCACAGGCAACAGATACGTTCTGAGTTGATCACCCTTGGGTAGATCAATTTAAAGTTGTGAACACGTTCACTTTAATAAATAGAAAAATGTTACAACCAATCGTGCAAAAAGCCAATCTAAGATTTACCCAATTATCGAAAGTACGCAAGAGTGCAATCACACGGCACTTTGTCCACGTAAGTATAGCGTCTTAAAAGCTTCGAAAATAGCGTCTTTATGTTCCGGGCTGGGAGTTCGCAGCAGGATACTCTTGAGTAAATACTGACAGAATTCAATATTCAACATAAACAATATTCCATTTCTCAAATCTAAAATTAATTTCATCGGCAATGACTCACCATATCCGAGGTCGATAAATCACAAGCGAACACCGATGAAATAATAAAATATGTGGAAATGACGTTGAATCAAAATAAAATGGTTCGTGTATTTTTGTTAATTATTCGTTTAGACGGAGAATGCCAGCTGCTTCCTCTTATTATCAATTAGGCTCCAAGATATAATTAGTTAAATATAAGACAACTGCGAAAATGAAATAAATTCAATCAACGTTATTACATTTTCCATTTATACGACTATACCCACACAATCTTTACACTATATCTAGTGTTGTGATGGTAATGTTTCCGAGCGGCAAAGTGGGACATGACCCGCCACCGCTGAAGTGTCCCCTGAAATAATTGGAACTAAGTGCCTTTGCGCGTCGCGGTCCCTTCCGATACAACCACTTGGCCTGGCCGCTATAGTTATTAAATGGGCTCCCATTATTGGAACTATAACTATAAAGGTACATATTAGAGGCATGGTTTAAATAAAATGTGTATTCTGTACATTGGGAAAACTATAAGCTTAAGTGTGTGCAGTGTTCGCATTGTTGTGTTCCGGTTTAGGGATAAGACAGCCGGTGAAATGACTAGCATAGAGGCATTCCATCTTAGACTCAGGGTTGGCAACGCATTTGCAGTCTTAGGATTGCATTGCAGTCTTGTGATTGCGAATGTCTATGGGTCACAGTTTCCACTTACCATCAGTTGGCCTGTGTGCTCGTTTGTCTACTCGATGCCATAAAAAAAAAAGTGTGTTTAATGCGCAGCAAACTGCATCAGCCATCACTTTTTGGAACAGCGCACGTTAAATTAAAGTGATGATAACTAAACCCCGTTATCAAGCTGGCAGTTTGGTGCCTACCTAACATTAGTGATGTGCAATACGATAGATTGGATAGTTTATCCAAGTCTCGACGTTGTAGCTATCTACGAGAACTCTATTTTTTTTGTGATTTTTTCAGTTTCCTGTCTGAGTCGCCAAGGAAAGTTTTCTGGGGTCTGATGATAACAAACATTGGACCAACTTTCATATACTATTTATATACTGAACTAAACTTAATCTTTTGGGGTTTCTAAATAGTTATTTACTTTGAAACAGTTGTTTGCTTTGAGAGAAATACGGAAAAGTATCATCGGAAGTGTGTGAGCAGAGAGCAGCGGCGCTGGCCACGCGCCAGCGCCGGTCGCCGCGGTCGAGCGCCGCCGGCGGAAACTTTTTTGAATATTTCGCATGCATCACCGATCACTCACACTGATAAAAACAATAATACGAAGGTTATTATTCATACAGCGTAGGAAGAAGGCCGGAAGTGCGGTAAGTTCGGATGGTAGCACTAAACACGAGTAATGTCAACAAATAAATGTTTCTTAGGGAACAGTCAGTCGTAAAAAAAACTTTTTGAACATTGCATAAATTAACAGAGGTAAATTTACTAATTGATATCCCATAGGCAAAGGAAATTTCGCTGCATCCACCAGAATATCTATCATCAGGATATAAAGACATACCTAAAAACATATAGTTCCCATGAGACTCTAACAAATGTACATTAAGCCTTTTCTAAGGAAGAAAATGCACAGCCTACTTGTAAGGAAAAAGACAATTTGCTTTGTTCCGCGCCCGCGTGCGCCGCTCGCGACCGCCGCTCTCGCGAAGTGCCGCGGAAGAACATTTCGCAACTCAAAACCGTATTTCAAAGCGTAATGAAATGAACCACGGCCACTTCATCTTGTCACCCACTTAATTGTGTCATCAGATTTATAACTGTTAACGAGTATAACCTGATTGCGTCAGGAGCAAAACCCGGCGAAGTGCGAACTCCGACTGTTTATTTACCGAAGTTTAAATGCACTTCTGTATTCTGATATAGTAAACTCAACGGCTCCTTCAAAATGTTTATACGTAGGATATGCAACTCATCTTAAGTGCAGTCACTAAATGATGACGCAATAAACGCATTTAGTAGTGCCAAATTTAACGTAACAGCAAGCAAGTGCCCTCGCGGTGACGCGTCGTCAGAAATATACTAGAAGCAATGACTCTAGGCCCTGGGCACAGCTGGTGATAGAGGTCGGTTATTTTCTGCAACTCGCTGCGTGTTGTGCGTTTATCCTGCCCTCACCCTGGAGCTCGGGCAGGTCTGGGGGGCTGCCAGCCGAGGGTGCCAACTGGGTGAGCGCCGGTAGTAGGTGCGGTGGGCGACGGCGGCGCGTCGACCTGTCTGCGGCACACACAATCGATTTATTGCCTGTAACTTAATGTGTTACGAACGTAGCATACGTGTGTAACAGTGTAATTATCGCGATGAATATCACGGGAATATTTTTTTGAAAGTATCTTACGGTGCTTAATTACTTGCCTGTGCGTACAGTGATTCGAGCTTTACTTCCAGAAAGATTTAAACTTTCAGTGTTTTACGTATTTAGCACCCTCAACAGAAACGCCTGTCTACCCGTTAATTAAGCATCATTTGTATTCATGCTTTTCTTCTTCATTTCTTTAGCCACATCCTTTAACCAAGGTCAGCTCATAGCTTTTTGCAATATTAACACCTACCTTATACAACTTTAAATAGGGAAAACAAACAACAATGCCTAGGAATAATACGGTAGCGTACCTACGTAACATTTGCCTGCACGCGAGAACCGGTTTCGATCAGTCGGAAAGCTCCTAAAGCTCGTAGTTGTAGCGCAGGTCGGAAAAGGGTAATAAATTGCTACGGTCATATCTGAGGCGAACATCACTAAAGGCCTTCGAAAATAGGGCACGGTGGGCGCCGTAAACAACAAATGCACGGGAACGGAGAATAAAGCCTCCTTGGAAAAAACATACTTCATACAGTAGTAATATAAATGTAGAAATTCTTATTGTGCCACTCAGAACCTGTTATGCCCTCCACACAGAATCCACAGAAATTGAGGAAAGACGGCGTCGTGTGGGCTCTTAACTATAACTAACTATGATCATACTTACTGAAAACAGTCTGTTCCGAATACTTACGAATTAACGAAGTGATTCGCGTGAACTGTTTACTTATTAGGTAGGTTGTTATTTTGTTCCATTGTTATAGGATGCTTATAGGGCGGTCTTATATTGATGTACATGATTAATTAATTGAGCGGTAATGTTTGGTTTAAATGTAGCTTATGGCGCGACGGGAAATGCAAACGTAAACGGGGGAATTTGGTATTCAATAATACGTATGTTCGCCTTTAACGCTTAATTTAGGTACTCCATTTGCGTTAATTATTTCATTTACACCGCGCTTTTTTAATTTGCATTTTGCTATTTAATTTTACTTTGAAATTAACCACTGAAACAACCGTTAGGCATACCAACATAACGTCGAGATCGGTATGTAAATGAAAAAGTGTAATAGGCGAGTCTGTCCCGGATGACGCACGACATTCCTTGAATCGTTTAATCCTGCTCTTCTTTGCAGAAACCTTGAGCTTTCTCTTCGTCAAAGCTAATCTAACATAGAGCCTCTCACATCATGACAGATGACTTAAAAACCTATGTACCTACCTCTATTTGAGGGGTAAAACTCTCACAAAATATATGAACCAATCTGGGAACGGAACTTTCATCCGCATTTGTGACACGCTAGTTGATAGGCTTAAAACTGAAACCCTTTTGCAGTTTTAAATGTTCTTTAGTCTATTTATTTCAGGTTTTAAAACCAGGTATAATCGCGGGTTTTGCAACCTTATGGTGTTGTTGTACTCAACGCGGTTTGGGGGTAGATCCTCCCATGTGTTGCTATCGGTGTTAAATGCAATAATGCAACCACATCGCGTTTAGTGCAGTCTTTAAATCGCAGCCGGGGGTGTCCAACATAGCGCTTATCGAGTGCAACTTGCCGTAGCCCTAGATTGATCTACCTTGGCAAACTGATACTGTTAATTCGTTGCACATACCCTAGTCTCTAATAATAAGTCAGTTGATAACCATTCCATCATGCGTACAGAAAAAAAAATCATTTCTAGGCCACTTTGGACTATGTTAAATTAACGTTGTCAATCAAAACGTAAGGGAAGTCCTATGACTAAATTACTGTTCAAAATATTGCCCGTGTAAATTCCCCTTCAAGTTATCACATCACTTGTAACTTTTTCCTTAAGTATTTCTCAACATTTTATTACAAAGCAAATGGTTTTAGGAAAATTGTCTGAAACCACATGCTTATTAGAAAGCAGACACGATATAATTAAGTCCATTATAAACCCATCAGAACCATATCGAGCCTAATAACCGCACCAAACGTTCCGAACCTTTTGTCAAACGATGTACGAATAGGTAAGGTACACCTATACGTGACGAACAACATGAGCATTATAGTTTTAATTAAAGAATTCGCACTTGTAATGATAAAAGTGGAACCAGCTCGCGAGTAATCTGTCGGCGTGGGCGCGTATAATGGGCGATCTCGTTAGCATGCACATGGCAGGAGCGGAGAGACTGCCAACTCCCGCGCCGGCTTACCAACCGCGGTTATCAAGGCTGCGCCTCTTAAACGCATTGTGTATTGTTATTTCCTTTATATACAATTCTGCGCTGTAGTCGACTCTCTGTGTAATGTTATGTTGTCCGTAGTACGAAGCTATATACTTTGGACAGGTTGTTGTCTGACAGAATGTTGTTTGCTAAGAAAGGTTATTTGCTAATACAGCGCTTGGAAGCAAGTTAGTGTTTAAACACTGTATAAAACGGGTACCTATTACTTTCTCGTAACTCCTTTCAACGAACGTATCATGACGCAAAGTTTCATTTCATCGATAGGCATTTCTCGGCGCATGGATTTTTTTTTGGTAGTTATAAGTGTAACGTAACCTAACCGACGTAATTAATGTTCAAAATATCCTGATAACATTATGGTTTCAGCAGAAAGTAGCGTTCAGTGAAATCAAATTCGATTAAATGATGGGTCACAACAATAGCTTATCGTTTGATTACTTAAAACATTTTGCATAGCAGTCGCTGTTGTAGGAAAACCTCATACTGTTAACACTATTTATTTCCGCATGTAATTTCCAACGACACTGAAGGGGCTTAAACAATATAGGTACAAACGTGCTTGGTTAGTTATCGCAGTGACGTAGAGGCAATATATAACGTATTAAGCGCAGCTTGCAGTCAGTCAATACAGATAACGAGAATTGCTAGTTGTTGAATACAACTCGCTATCGGCCGATTAAACAAGATATAATATGCCATTCTCATTTCCAATAAGATATAAGTGCCTGTGCATACTTCGCTTTTAGGGTTTCGTACCCGAACGGAGCCCAGCAGGACCCTATTAATATACTCAGGCTACGCTGTCCGTCCGTCCATCCTAACTTCAAAGAGCTGTATCTTTTAAATCGTAATAGATATCGGGACCTTTTTTAGGATATGTGTTATTTTATTACGGAGGACATACACTATTACAAAGCAACATAAATTTACAAATAAAAAATAGAGATAGAGACAGATGAGTGAGAATGTTTGTACACACCTCATGCAAATTTTATATCGAATCTACTCGTATTTGTATGTAATTACATACAAGTAGGTAGTGTACCTCTAGCATTACCTAAGTACTCAGTACAGGGAATGTAATTTTGGGGCTAGGTATATTGTTGCTTCTATTGTACACGCTATTAGATATTATTAGATATAACGGGTTGTGACATAATTCTGCTAGATGTGAAATGATAGGGTGTCGCTTATAGCTATAATAATTAATCAAACATGGCGCCGCCGAGATTTGTTTTGATCCCAGCGTGTACCATTCATCTCGAGGCGCCGCCGTGTTTCCTCACTCCGCGAGTTCTCCGACAAACAGCGAAGGTGCTAATTAGGCTGAAGGTTAATTGATAAGTTCTGGAAGTGGAAAACTTTTCATAATTGAAGACACAAGTGGATATACCTAGAGTATACATTAATCTTACTTATATAACGACAGATTCATGCTTGTTTACCCTACAAGTAGGTACCCTGAGAGATTGCAGTCGTATGCAGTGGAAGAATTCACTACGCAGTGAAGTAAACGTAAACAAACTCGTAGTTATTTACTCTTTAAGCCTTGGACCTAAGGGGTAGAGTGAGTTTCTAAAGCAACTGGTAGTAACTTGATAAAAACTTATAAAACGCCTAATCAGTGTGTCCCTGGATTTCACCGACAAGAAAAATAGAAAAAAAATAGTGTCTTTATTTTACTATGCGTTAGGTCGGGACCTCTATTCTATTAGGTAAAACCATACCACCTTTGACCTTATCCTTACTATCAAGAAAATAAAAGCGATTGTAAAGTTGACAACATGATAACATGTTTTACCCAGTATACACAGTGTTGGTAACATGTCTCAAAGGAATATATGGTTTTAGCTACTAGAATAGAGCCCTTGTTGTATTGTGTGTGTTGCCTGGAACATACGAGTATTTAAAAATTGTCTAATCCTTCACATGCCGGTACAGAAGAATGCGATGAGGAAGACATATTTTTGTGAAACAAGTGAAATTTGTCACAAGACCGAAATAGATGAGCTACAACTACAATACAATAAAAAACACTTTAATGAACACCACATTCACCATGGAAAGGATATAGTAAAATAAAGATTACATGGCGAGTCAACAGGCATATGTTTTTTAAAGAAAATTAACATGTTTCTTTGCCCTCTATACTTTTGTCTGTCACGATTACTAACTTACAATTAAAATACGCGTATGGGTCCAAACTTGAAGGGTTTATGCTACTATAATAAAACTAGCCCCGTCAAATTAAGAAGTTCCTATGCCTTCCGTCTTTATCGTCATCAGCTCTACGATAGGTATGTATCCGATTATTATATTGTCATTGAAATTAAGCCTTGTAGGTACGGTCACGAGCGTTAATTTGGGACCCATTTCAAGAAAAATATGCTTGAAGTCGTCAATGTCATTAGAGATGTCAAGCCATTTGTAACTTTTAGGAAAGTCACCCTTATTGTTATAGAATGTCAGATTGACTTTGGACCTAAGGTGGGTACCAAATTAAATATCGTGACTGTACCAACTGCAAAAAACAAGTTGAACCCGAAGGAGTGTGATATAACACTATTATGACTACCTAGTTAGGTTAGAAGACTATTACAGTTTATAGTTAGGTACATTCAAACAAAGCTAAGTTAGCTACATGTAGTATGCTACAATCACGGGTATTGTTGTAAGTATTGAAATTCTTTACAAAATATTGTTCACCACCACATACAAAACTAGATGGTTACCTTAGAAAACAGGGGTGTTATTCTCTCAAAAACAACGGATGGGCGGACGAACGAGCGAAATCGCAGCGGCGAGTTTAGGTAGTCCCGTTAGAGCGAAGAAAACACATTTTAGCGCGTGCATTTTCAATTAAGCAGCCCTATTCGTTCGATCCATCGGCAGAAAAAAAATTGAAAATGCACTAGCTGAAATGTGTTTTGTTCGCACTGACGGGACTACTTAAACTCGCCGCTTGGACATTCACTCGTCCGTCCGTCCGACCGTCGTTGAAAGAATCACTACCCAGATATCACCACTCTTACCATTACGTTGCCTCGTAGTGTGCATTTGATTGATGACGTAAGAGAGTTCAAATATGATATAAACCGATAAGGTAGACGTACAAAAATGATCAATCATGAATTTAACTGACTTGTCAGACCCTTGTCAGGAAAATAACACATCGGTATATGTGTAGAAGCGGAAAACAGTCTACAAAGAACAGAGAGCACAGAGCAATATCTAAATTCTGCTCCTTCGAGTGTTTGTAATTAATTCCGGAACAAATACAAACAATGAGATTTTATAGTTCTGTTGAATTGTGCGAGAAAACGTCAATAATTTACTATGTTTTCAAACGCTTCATTTGAGATAGTGTTACTGAAACCACAAACCATAAAATTTATTAGGTGCTAAAAGTGCGTTCTTCATAAACATAGTAAGCGCAATAAAATATTCCCAGATTAATGTCGGTTACCACTATGTTACTACCACTAGATTTAAATGAAGGTTAAGCTTATGTATTTGCCAACAATTTTTGGTAAGGTATGTATTTTTAGGACGCTGTTTTGAACCACACAGCTATAAAGGCATGGTAAATATGTGGTTCAGGAAATTACACGCACTAACATTACATCCGGCTTGTTTATCCCTAGACGTTGTTGGATGCAACGTTCCTCTCGCAATGATTAACGCAGCATACTGTTCCTATGTCCCTAAATCACCGGGTCCATATTGGCTTCGCTAAAGTTCATCACCCGAAATTGATTTTCCTAACGATTTGTACTCCTAATGATCACTGTTCCTAAAATTTTGTTTCCTAAAGTTTCCGTTCCTACATTTTATTATACTATTAACGTAGTCCATAACACTCAGTTTTCCGAAAATTGATTTTCCTAAAAATTTTACTCCTAATGATCACTGTTCCTAAAATTTAGAGTAGGGTGCAGTTTGTGAAGGTGTGTGAAATGAAACGTTTGAAAAAAAGCATACGATTTTAATTTGCAGTCAAATGGTATCGCATAGCTTATTCAAGGGATATAAAAAAAATAACCTCGAAGGCTAAGGCGGGAGCTTGCTTCGCTTCGCTCCCGCCATAGCCTTCTAACCTAACCTATTCAAGTCGGTTCTGCCCAGAGAGGTCTTGCTCGCTCGCTTCGCTCGCTCGCTCACTCATATTTATATCATAATATAGTATTTATCTTATAACCCAACCTTCTAAAAAATGCACTGACCAAACAATATTCGTTGAAAAATAATTATATTGTTTGATAAGTATGTGTAATGAAAAATTAAAATTACAAAATTCATTGAATTGATTTTCTGTCGAATTTGTTTCTTTCAAGTAAATAGTTAAAAAAAAAATATATACGAAGCAAAAATACAAGGACCAAATAGTATATGAAACATTTTCTGTGAAACAAAATTCTGTAATTTTTCAGTCTGTAAAACAAGGGGACACCGTTATGAACACTAATTTTTCAATGTCGATTATCAGGAACAGTGAAAATTAGGAGTACGAATCGTTAGGAAAATCAATTTTCGGAAAACTGAGTGTTATGGACTACGTTTATAGTAAAATAAACGGTAGGAATGGAAACTTTAGGAAACAAAATTTTAGGAACAGTGATCATTAGGAATTCAGAACTTTAGGATCAGAGTAGTTATGAGAAGTGATTATTAGGATGTAAATTTTTAGGAACAACATTTTCGGAGTTCCGATAATCGACATAGAAAAATTAGTTCAACTTTGGCGCACCCTAAATCACCATCAACCATTTACAAGTTCAATATGCAATGAGCGTTATCGTGGTCAGGGCCTCTTTTCTACTCGGTGAAACTATATTTCCCCTGAACATGTTATCGTATTGTCAACGTTACGATAGCTCCTATTTACTGGCCAATACGGTTGAGGCATACGCCCCATGGAGGCGACTACTTATTACTTTATTTTATATTGTTTATTATGTGTAAGAAGTAGTAGAATGAATGGCTTTTTATTTATTTTATAATTTTATTTATAATGGCGCCTGAGTTAAAACAAATATGATATAAAAAGAGGTTTATTCAGTAACTTGAATTGTGTTACAGTATCTGTACTGTTGCCTCTTTTTAAGTAAAAACGATACAATAATGTTACCGGTTGTATATTACAATAAAGTTGTAAATAAGTATAGGTTCAACGTAAAGTAAATTAAAAATATAAAAATATATATGGGTTGAGATTCTGCACGGTAAAACCTTATTGTTTTTGATTGGTTTCCGTATTGTCAATGTTTTGATAGCTCGCGTTTGCTCGTCAATAACGGCGGCAAAGTAAAAAACTACCAAAACACGTCAAACAAAGTCAATATTGTTTTAATGAGTTGAATCGAGGCCCAGCTAGAGGCTCTACTTATACGCGCTCTAACGCGGCAAAAAAATATTGCTTTTGACATGTTTTCGTATCGTCAACGATACGGTAGCGCAGTAATGGCGGCCGAGTCAAAAACAATACGATAACACTTCAAAAGAAATGTTGTTTTATCGTGTTGAACAGAGTCCCATTTTAACTATCCCTATTTGATCCGCTGACCACCGAACATGCTGTTCCAAATGTTGTAGGGCGGGCGGTACAAAGACCGCCCTTTGTTCTCGCCGCCCGTGTGCGGTGCGCACGATCAATATCCGCTCCACAATCTTGACATCGAAAACAGGTGGCCGGTCCTTCCCGTTTTGGTGAACACTAGGTCACTTATTTTAATCGACACTTAATTTAATGTAGCATAGCGAGACAAGGCTATTCTACCGGTGTAGCAACAGCACCTTCGTTGTCTTATTGGTCACTCTATGCAGCGATTTCTAGATGAACAAATTGAGCAATAACCATATTGTGAATGTTCAGGATTTGTTAACAACTTTAGAAAATGGAAAAGATGTAAGTACACACACAGTCGGCCTCATAAGTACACTTTGCTACCTTGTCGCTTTAACGCCTTTGACAGATTAATACCCACAGCAGACAGACAGTTCACAATCACAATCACAGCCAGTCTGCTGTACTAATCTGTCAGTGAGCCAGTTGACAGAGTATCTCTAGGCCACGACTGCAGTCGTTAACTTTTAAAGAATGCAAGCTTCCTGTCTAGCCTACAGCTTATGGAAGTTTTGTTCAGCGTGTCCGTTTCTACCGTTTTATTTCAATAACCAATCAACAAACAACTGATATTGTAATTGCGATTGCTATAAAAATTTAAAAATGGAATTGTTTTGGGATCAACTACCAAAACGAAAACCCTTTAAACGCCATTAAAACTATCTAGATCAAAAATTTAAGTCTTCTTAAGATTTAAAATTATTTTAAGTTTATCCAATTAAAATAGGTAGTCTTATCTGTGATTCTAAAGCTAAATATCTCCGCGCTCTCAGGCCCTAATTAGGATCGTCTCACTAATTACCGCCGAGGGCTCCTTCATCAATGAACACAGGCTTAAGAACGGCTGAATTAAACGGGAGAACGGATCCCTGCTCCTGATCTAATTCGAGAAATGGATCGCTCTATACTTACACTACCTAGAGAGTAGATATATTTACTTCCTACCCACGAGTGCCCACGTCATTTCTTATTCAGGGTTATGTGACTTAGTCCTGCGGATGCTCCTCGTGTAACGCTTAAAGCTACTTCACTGGGAGTTGTGCATTTTTCAAAACCGATATTAGTCTTTTTCCAGTGTTTCTCGAATATTTAGGTACTATCAACACAATGGAACCCTGACCCACCATAGAACTATTCCAAACAATTTGTTTTAAAATGTCACTCTGACACCGTTCTATGGTGGGTCAGGTTTCCATTTCAAATCAAATAGAAAAATCAAAATATAGTAAATGAGTGAAAATGTTATTTTTTTTAACCATTATTGTAAAGAGCGAGTTTGAAGAATTTTGTGTTCTCTGTGACGTATGTGGAGGGTAACGTCTGAAACCACTGCACCTAGTTGCAAAATCTTTCCACAAAAGGTACATTATTTCAGATCGACGAAGGCTATATTATTTAATTATACGATCCGGGCAAAGTAGAACTGGCTGCTATTTTTCATAAACGGTGTTAGCTCGCAACGTCTTCCGAGTAGCACTGTAGCTTGTTTGCTAGGAAACTGCAAAATTTTCGAGGTTATACGTAAAAGCAGAATTATTTACATCATTTTCGATCTTTACTTCTTCTTCTATATTTCTCTCTCTCTCTCTGAGTCAGTGACGTCAAAATCAAGCACTCACTTTCCGATTAACGACATTACGTAGAGAGAGAGAGAGAGAGAGAGAGAAAGACCGCCCTGAAGCGCGGTTCATAGAGTATAACGAAAATAATGAATATGTTTATAGGGCACGGTTCTCTATTAAGTGCACCAAGAATGTTGAAGTAGGCTGTAGACTATGATAATGGTGCCTATTTTACATTGTTAAGGCTATACAAGAAGTTTATTAGCACCAGCCTCGTTACAAACCCGCCAGCAAATGAAGTGCTTTTATGCAGAACAAACACATTTGCCAAAACCGCCGTATGAATAAATTTGTACAATATGTTAATTTTATTTCCTTATGTAGTAGATACGTCTAAGGTATAGGGCATAAACTAACTACTTAATGGAACACGTTTTATGATCAAGAAGCAACATACTTCTAATTATATTAGTCTACACATAAAATAAGACCCAACACTGTATTTTTAGTGGTATTTGGTCAGTTCAAACCTTTTTATGGATGGTGATGGTCTGATGGTGTTTAGTAGCATAAATTGGTATTTAATTAAGTACCTAAGGGCCATATTGAAAAAGTGACGCGTCAGAGATGACAAGTTTTCTATGAGTTGACGTTTTCTGCCACGTGCTTTGAGACGGACATCTCAGTTAAGATGAACAAACCAACAGAAAAAGTGAAAGTTTGGAGACAAATCCAATTTTTAGCCAATTATTGATAGAGTGGTACAGTGGGGTAAAACTTTCCTCCCGGTTCTTCTACTCGTCCCTTTCCAAAGCGCAAATCCTGGCAATTATAATGAAATGCCTACACAAAGCTAAAATAGTACATTACTTAACAAGGGCTGTAAAAGAAAGAAAGCCCGAAATCGCAGGTATTTGAGACCCGAGCCGTAGGCGAGGGTTGTAAATATGCGATAGAGGGCTTTCTTTTTTACTGCCCGTGATGAGTACACAATTTTACGTCTTCACCTGGCCACAATGCGAGTTTTACCGTGCGCGCAGCGTGCGATAAAACTCACATTATGGCCAGGTGTTACGTAAACAATTTAAAGGACTTTATGTCCATAATTACGAAAAACATCGGTTGAAACGGGTGGACCAAAAAAATACAAACGCGACGAGTTGAGAACCTTTTACTTTTTGTTTGAAGCTGATTAAAAAAATACGTAATTTCCCTGACGTTAGACCTTTGCGAAATGTTAATGTCAAGTGTGAGCTTGATAGAAGCTCGTGGAGATAACCAAATGTGCTTCTGTTTAGTCCGCCAGAGTAAATACTTATAATCCTTTAACTGAACAGTCCTCGTGTGTCACTCCTTTCTTTGGTACGAGTAAGTCCATGGCCGTTGTCTAAAACTCGACTTCGGAGAAGTACACCTTATTAAAACAAAGAGTTATTTAGTAAGAAAAATCTAAGCTGTGAGTTGTCGACTAGTTTTGACAAAATAAAATGTTTTTTCTCATACTTATGCTCTTTAGAAATTAGTCATTGTTAAGGTTTTTGCTTTTCTATAAGATTTTCTTAAGATAAATTGGTAATGCGTAACTAAGGCCCTGTTGTTTGATCAGTAGTTAAACTAACTAATTGTTAAAATTTGAAAAAGGAATCGAAAATTTTAAGGAATCTCAAGGAAATGTGTCAAATTTTCTGTTCCTTTTTCGAATTTTAACAATTTGTTAGTTTAACTACTGATCAAACAACAGGCCCTTAGAGTTAATGGCCGCACTTAGAGTTAGTTCATGGCACGACAATCAAGTCGTTCCTTATCTAAAGGTATTTCGACTAATATTGATGTGCAAGCTTTAAAAAGGAACGAGTTTAAGTACGGCAGTTATATTAGTATATCCTCTTTCTAAAAATATAATCAACTAATTCGTAAATCGTTAATGAAGGATTATTTTGGCCTCCCTATTGTAGGATGTAAGTAATATCTTTGTTACGGATTATAAATAATAAATGTTATAAAACGATCTAATACCCAATCATTGCCTCTCTGTCTCAAACATGATGTATTTTTTACACGGCTGATAGTTCAGGGTCGCAATCTCTTTTTTTTATGGACATTTGCTGTCGGTTCTATTCACCGTTGCAGCTTCACAGGGCGGTAAGGGGTCGTAATGTCGTTAACGAGTGGGCGTTAAATCATGTCGCCCTTGTTCGCGCGATACTACTACTCGGTCAGCGGGACAAAGCGCCTGACTAGTAACACCAATAAAAGATTCTAATTTCTGAACCATTATTGAAAGCAAAGAGACATAATAGCAACTGATGGGGTGACAATATTATTTATTTATTTATTTATTACACAATAATAGGTTTACAGTGGATACCAAATCATCTATTATGCTAATTACAATTTTAAACCACTAAACACTAAGATAAAAAAGATAAAAAAGATAAAAAAGATAAAAAAGATAAAAAAGATAAAAAAGATAAAAGATGTTTATTCAGTAAGTAGGCCGCACGGGCACTTTTACACGTCAAAAATCTACCAGCGCTTCGCAAGAGACCACTGCTGAGAAGAAGCGCCGCAAGAAACTCAACAGTTAGTCGTTTTTTTTAAATATACAATTTTAAAACTTAACCTAGCATTATATAAAACAATGAATCTAACATACGATAAGAAATAAATGTATTCACGCGTAGTTGAGCAGGAAAATGTGTCAAAACTCTGAATTTTCTCCAGAACTAATTAGTAGTAAGTAATAGAAAAATAATTATGAAAATTATACTTAATTATGATGGTGTAATACAACTACATAAAAAGTTTCCATACATTCTCCTACAGAAACCGTGTCCCCCTAGACAATATACAATGTTTAAGTACATATTTCTTACGATTAAGTTATTATTAAGTTATTTGGGTGTTTAGTTTAGGCCAAGCACTTTTATCTGATAGATAGTCCTCGACCCTATAGTAAGCTTTAGACATCAGCGACTTTTTCAAGTAAGTTTTAAGTACTGGAAATGGTAACTTTAAAACTTCGTCAGGTAATTTATTATAGAAATGGATGCATTGACCTACAAATGATTTAAAAACCTTACGAACACGAAATTTTTTAATAGCTATTTTATTTTTATTTCTTGTATTAAAATTATGTATATCACAATTCTTAATAAAAGAGTCCTGATTTTTAATGACATAAATATGTAATATTCTCATAAATAAATTGTGACGCTACTGTCAAAATACTAATTTCTTTAAATAGTAATCTTAAAGAATCACGGGAGTTTAGGTTATATATAGAACGGATGGCTCTTTTTTGTAACACGAATATAGTCTGTATGTCAGCAGCTTTTCCCCAAACCAGAATACCGTATGACATAACACTATGAAAATAACTATAATAAACTAAGCGAGCTGTCTCAACATTCGTAAGTTGCCTGATTTTCCTAACAGCATAAGCTGCAGAACTTAATTTACCTGCTAGTACTGCTATGTGGGGACTCCATTGCAAGTTTTTGTCTATAGTTATCCCTAAGAAAAGCGCCTTATCTACCATTTCCAAACACTCGCCATTTAGAAATATACTAGATTCTACCGGTCTAACATTAGGCAAAGCGAACCTAACACATTTAGTTTTCCACTACTTATATACTAGCAATGCATACACAAGAACCTATCAATATTTATAAGTAAAGTAACAATGATGTTCTAGTCAGTCTGCAGTTTATCATCGGGAGGATTCAGTCTCGAATTGCGAGACAAAGGGATCCGAAGTTTCGTATTTGCTTACCATTCTCTGATCTGATAAATGTTAATGTACCTATCAATACGAGCTTCCATAAAAAACGTTTTGCCCCTAAGGAGTCAAACACAAATTTAGGTTAGCATCAGATCTTTCCTGTGACATACCCGAAGTTAAGGTTTTGTAGGCCTAATTTCCTGGCGTAACCCATATCTGCATAAACGGCGTTTGGTCTACCTAGGTCTAGGTAGGTTCTTTTAGTCCTATCAGATAAAACATAACTTATATTTACACAGCCTTTAACTATTGACCACAGGAAAGACAACTTTTGTTTTCTCGAGTGTGTATGACCCTAAGCGATGACGGTTGGACAAACAAAGGCAGAAAACATTCAACATTTTTCATAATTAGAATTTCATCTTCCCGTAAACGCGTAAACACAATAATAAAATCTGCTTACATGTTCAGTCACCGTAATAGTTGTATTCCAATTACAGTAAGAATGCGGGCGGCGCCAGCGAAACGGCGGGTCAGCAAGGGTGGAACGCTGCCAACGCAGGCCAGAGAAACCCGTCCACCAAATATTACTACGATTCTGTTTACCCAAACAGAAATTGAATTCACTTTATTGCTTTCAGAAAAACTTATTCCATTATTACATGTACAATCGGGAAAATGGAACCCTGACCTACCAGGGAACTGTGTCACAGTGACGTTGTCATAAATCAACTTGTAAAAATCGTCTAGCAAAATATCACTGCATCACAGTTCTAATATTGGTGGGATTTTAACATAGTGCGACGCACATATTTCAGCTCATCGTGTGGCATGTCGTTCTAATTTTTAGTGAAACAACGCAACGGCGATGCCGCAGCGCACCGGCAACACCCGTGTGGCACTTCTTTTAGGGTAAAGTCGGTTGGACTGCGAGTAGCATATAAGAGCCTAAAACAGCGTAAGCAAATTTCAAAGCGAGTTTAAAAAAAAGTTTGAGTTATTTCGTAATGGCTGTATAAGATTCTGCCATGGTCTAGAAAAGAGTCAAAAATGACTTAGTGTTTGACTAATTCTTTTTCAAAATCATTTTCCGCCCTAGGGATGGAAATGTCTTTTTCAGCCCTCTAAAGAGATGGAAATCCTTATTTTCGAACAGGGGACATGAAAATACTTATACCTAATACTAATAAGTTACATGATCAGGAAATCACATGGAAATCAGCATGTTTGAATCTTAATTATACGTAAGTTCATTTCCAAGACGTAAAAAAATCTACACGTCTAGGTGTGATATCAGTTCAACTGGTTGAACGTGGAATAGGTGTAGGCCACACGGTTTGTGTGCATATAAGTATTACATATTTGTGAGCTCGGCCGAACTCTGCGATAAATTGAAATGAGTGGGGTGAGGTTGAAGCCTATGAATTAATAAGTATATTTACTTAACGAAATTAAAGTGTAAAAGCATTCCAATGGTAACGTAAGGCTTTCAACGTGTCCCGTTGCACGGGCGGCAGTTGGCCGGCAGCCAGGGCGGCTGGCTCGACTTGCCAGCGACCGCGGCCACCCCCTCTACTCTACCTACGAGTATGATATAACGAAAGAGAGGCACTGAGCGACAAGCGATAAACATAAGTAATGCTCCCGCGCGGTGAACGTGACCGCGCCGGACTATCAGACAACTTCATGGAAGTACAGAAATTCG
This sequence comes from Acleris laterana, assembly GCA_963966035.1. Taxonomy (NCBI): domain Eukaryota; kingdom Metazoa; phylum Arthropoda; class Insecta; order Lepidoptera; family Tortricidae; genus Acleris; species Acleris laterana. The sequence continues at coordinate 7,964,748 of OZ014450.1, read as the reverse complement.
TAGGACGTTGTTAAGTTTTTTTACAATGGACGCATGTGTAATTGTGTATCTATACATTATTATATTATAACAATAGTTAAAGCGTAAAAAAACTACATTTTAATCATGGAACTAAGAATTTAAAACATTGCAAAAAACATATATTGACTGTAGAAGTGGAGACTTATAAACCTTAGTAGGCACTTAGTTCAGGTAGTCCTGTATATGTATTGTACAGTCAGGGTAAAAAAGGTTCGTCACTTTTTGACTCTATTTCAACGCTCTTAAGGTCCAAAAGAGACGAACCTTTTTTACCCTGACTATACTATTACATTCTTGTATATGTATAATCAGAAAACCTGGTAAACATCTTAGCCAGTTGTGTAAAATGTGGTTATAGGATTAACAACAGGTTGTTAGAGTTGTTGGAAATTCTGTTGCTCTGCCTACCCCACCCTGGGATGAAGGCGTGACGGTATGTATGTATGTGTATAATCAGAATCTCGGAAACAACTCCAACGTTTTATGAAAATTCATGAAATTTAGTAAGCAGGGGATTTCGGGGGCGATAAATCAATCTAGTTAGGTTTCATTTTTAGGAAACTCACCAAAAAAGAAAATCCTATTCGCATTTTCCTGATGGAAAACATGTATTCTATAAAACCTAATGATGTTAAATCCGAACCCAATTGAAAAAGTCTGGATAGGTACAATCTAATTAAATATCACCAAAACACAATAAACAAAAAGTAATCAAATGCGAACAAGGAAAGGGCCGTTATTTTTTCCCCGGACACTGAAGTATGTTTGTCTTTCAACGATTAATTGATTTCAGCATAGGAAAAGCACCTACACTGAAAAACCGAATGGGTTGATTTTACTAAATTTTAGGACCTACCCATGAGTTTCGTTGAGGTAACACCTAACCTTAGTAAAAACGACACATTGAAAAGGTTACTTCAACCTTTTTAGTGGTTAACTCAACCAAACTCACGTGTAGGTCCTATTTTAACCATAAATCTTAGTAAAATCAACCCTTTTGTTTTTTCAGTGTATTTTCATAAAATTTCCAAGTTTCTGTGTTTCCTTTACATAATTGACGTTTAATCACTATTGACGTGTCTGTATGAAGAGCTTGCTTAAAAATATCAAAGCGCAGCTACTGAAGTAAACAAATGTAAGCAATCGATAAAAGATAGCTTCATACGTAATTATGTAGCAGGCAGACAGAGCCGTAAGACGTCGGATCAATATTGCCGGTCATTTGTAACTCGCCAAGCCGATCGACATGCATGTGAGCCACGGATACATTAACATTAACAAAGCGTCTACTCTAGGCGGTTAAAACCATATCGTCTTTGACCTGTTATGGATAATCTGATAACATGCCAAAGGCAATTACCCAGTGGAATCCAGGCCAAGTTTAGTAGCTTTTAAAGCGTCTGTCGGGTTCGGGTATAGTTGACTGGCATAAGAGCGTATGAGAACGAGTGAATGAGAAAACAAACCCGAAAGTTCTTTTTCATCACACTTGCTCGTAAATAGTGTCCTAACATGCTAGAAAAATCGACCGTAAATCCAAAATAATACCCGTGGGCCTTTTTTTACCATTACGCCCTAACGTGCGTAATAGCTTTTTTTTTTAAATATTATTCGTGGACTCAAACTATCACAATACGTCAGGACCCCAATTCTTGTGCCATTCGATATGAAGTTTCATTCGAGATGAAATGTCAGTTGAATACTATTTCCTAAAAATCTCGCATAATAAACTATTGATCTCTTGACACTTTATTGCTAAATCGTTGTGGATTGACACATTGTTGCGTAACAGCGTCCATATGTCACTATATAGAATCGGACTCCGAACACGTTTGACATTATCTGTGGTAAGTCACAGACAATGATGTAGTCTGCCGCTAATAAGTTAAAAATATGATCTTTTGTCTGATTTTATTTCATTTCCTCGCAATTGTGATGAAAAACATTGTATGTTACACGGGTGGTAAAGGAAATACAAAGCTCGAGTCATTAAAGCCCTCAGCCTTCGGCTTCGGGCTTCTAACAGACTCTCGTTTGTAATTCTTTCTTTACCACCCTTAATACACAATGTACTATTAAGAGCTATTGCACTGAATAGTATACTCGTAACTATTTAGTATTCATAAAATAAACGGTTATATTTATATTTGATTGAAATGCCAAAACGTGATGCGTGTTGAGTAGAATCAAATCGTATTATTTTCCATGACCAGTACACACCTATTGCCTAACGCATTCGCAATCGAAATCTACTTCAAAGCTTAACAATTGTTTTCATTTCGTATGCAGACAAGCCTTCGATTTTCAAAATGAAAACGAGCGTGAATGCGAGTGCGTTAGACAATTGGAACGGCGGGTGTCGATACTGCAGTGTATTTCTGCACTTGGTAATAGAACCAAGCCTCCACTATAGAGTGCCCCTGCTCACTACCGAATGGTTCTAAGTTATTTAATTAATAATACTATTGCGTAAGTGTACAGTGCAAGAGGGCCTTAAAATACTTCGGTTTCAGGTAAGTGTGTGTGTATGGTAAGACTACCATAAGAGCGCAAGAAAGCGAGTCAGAGAAGTACAAACCCGAAGGTTGTTTTATGTTATATTTGACGGTAATGTTGTTTCTTTGAGCTTCTTACACGCTAAGTCAGAACACCAGTTGTCTAAAAGTAATAGATTTCATTTGAATCCGAAAAAATGGCGTACTCGCGAGGGTAAAAAGTTTAAAGAGTAAAGAGGGTAAACACCAAGGCAAGAAACATCGCTCGTGATTGTGGGGAACCGAAAACTAAAGTTTGATTCTTAACAACCACTTCACACTTGTTAGTCGATCGAACGTTTAAATAAAATGAGGGAACTTTGTACTTGAACTACGGTTCTACATTGAGCTATCTAGCTAGGTACCGTAAAATCAGGTGAATAGAAATTCGCGGGGTAAATAGAACAAACATAGATACAATCTAAAATAAGTCATTACTACTTATTAGAACAAGCATATATCCACACTAAAATAAAGCATATTTTTCAACAAAAAAAAAACCCTACGGTTATTCCTTACTGACCGGACAGGACTGGTGTCAGCGATCTTGGTAAAACAACTACCTTATCTATTTTTGTAAAGACCAACCGAAACGTCTGATTAATAACGAGGTACATACACTAGCCCGCAAAACGAAGTATCACACTTTCAATGAAATTTTCATTAAAAGTGTGATACTTAGTTTTGCGGGCCCGTGTATGCGTGTGTGAGTTTTAATCGCGGCTGCATAACCTAACCTGACTATGTGTCAAATATGTGTTATAAATGCGAAAGTTTAAAAAAATCTAGCGGGAAAGTCAATTTAGTGTATGGACGCAGGGCCTCTGTTCGTATTGGTTTAAGTCTATTGTGCGCACATTATAGACATTAAAATACAGCCCTGTTCCATGTTACTAACAACAAGAACACGTGTTTAGTTCGTGACGTCATACGAAAATGTCGTCAACACGTAACGCGTGTCTCTGACTGGGTGTGGCTTATAGTAACACCGAATATCTTATAAACTGAAAACGCAGCAATGCAACGCAATGGTGTTAATCATTTGTAGTGAAGCCAGTTACGATAACATAACAAAAGCATGTGGTAATACCGAGTAGAATGAGCAATGATTAAGTATAGCCTGTGTCGTCTGCTCGAGAGTACTCCGAGGGGCTACCCTCGCCTGTGGCGTGTGGAAAATAACGGAGCAATAACAATAACGTTAATGTAACTACGATTTCTTTCTGCTAGAGCCATTTGTTCATTTTAGACTAGTAAATACTTTTTCGCCGCATCGTACTTTTATGATACACCATCATCATCATCGTCTTGCCCTTATCCCAATAAGTCGTGCGGTGGAGCGCGATAGGGATGTTAGGAAGAAAAAGTTCTTCCAAACATCCCTATCAGCCGTCATCTCAGTATTAACTCGTTTTTCATATCGCTCTTCACACATTCCATCCATAAATATTCATACATTGACTTATAATCATAATCATAATCATAATCATCCTAAACTTACGAACATCCTACATAGTAATAATCAAAAACTTTCTAGAAACAGTCACACTTGTATATAAATTTCTCAAATATTGAAACAGTAATACATGATCCTACACTCATATGTCTTCACTACATAGTATAAAACAAAGTCACTTCCCGCTGTCTTTCTGTATGTCCCTATGTATGCTTAGATCTTTAAAACTACGCAACGGATTTTTTAAAAGATAGTGTGAGTCAAGAGGATGGGTTTTATGTATAATAAATTCTTTTTCATGTACGGGTGTTACAGAAAACTCATAATAATAATAATAATCAAAAAAGAACTAGAAATAAACAGGGCCATTTTACTAGGTAAAACCATTTGGTTTTTTGACATGTAATCGTATCATTTTTAACTCGGCGTCCATTACTATCAAGTAAATAAGAGCTGAGAGAGAACATTAACAATACGATAACATGTCAAAGGCAATATGGTTTTACCAAGTCCAATAGAAGCTAGCACCTTATTCAAGTGTTTCATAATAACATAACAATCAATGATATCGAACGCCCAACCTACCAAATAATAGCATGAATAATTAATACCGCGTAGCACGTCTACGAGTACTAGGAAGGATCGTGCTACGAGGCTACGCGCTACGCCGACCCACTTTAAGTTAAGATTGACACGTCTTGTACTTTGATAAGGGCCTCGGCCGAGCAAACTGAATTCGAAATCAGACGGTAATGTACGCATAATGAAGTTAATCAAATGGCATTGGGCACGTGGGAAATATTCTTCAAAATATGTATACTTTACATGTTAATGAAATATTTTGATTTTTATATCTAGTTATGTTACTGTAGATAGAACATAAATGTTATCATACGTGTCATGTTTTCGAACACTAACTATTCGAAAACTTGTCCTAAACTGTTGCAGGCATCACACATTGTTTTACTTATACTTGTACTCGATGACGATACGAAAGTCAAAATCAAAATCAACTTGCTATCAAAATTCAGTACTAGATTAGGTATTATTTTTTTATTTTTTTATTATGACATATTAACAAACTTAGTTCTTTAACAACGTCCCGCAAAACTGTTTTCACAGTTTGACTGTGAGATCCGCGAGTCTTAGTGTTAGTATACAAGTTACAGTTTACAAGTTACAGTACAGTTAAATGAAAAAAATATTTATTTAAAGGAACTGCACAATTACACAAAGTTACAAAAGTATAAAAAGTAAAACTCAATTTTCAATTGCACAGTTCTCAAAGTGTACACATGTCACGTATACCAACCGGTCCACACACTAGGCAAGTCTGTATCGTGGGGGGCCAACATTTCGATTCACATTGAGATTCTCGGTTTGACAGTTAAATCATTACCTACCTACTTACTACATCATTATAAAGTAATTGTTTAATACGATTCTTACTTATAACTAATAACTATATTTAATACTCTTCCTTAATCAACATACGACTTGTAATAACAGTTCAGTATCTTCATTATGTAAGTGATAATAGCCATACGGCAGATACGGACGGGGGTCGCTTAAATACCAATCGCCATACACATTTTGAGTATTATATATCTAATCGTTATAAGTATTATGGCAATTGTGATTTTAGAACTCAAACTCACAACATTTATTCTACAAATATATTTTCCACATGGTCTCACATATTGCTTTCGACTCGTTATCGCATTGTTTTGAACTCGGCCACAATTACAGTCCAGTTAATAAGAGCTATCCTAACGTTGGCAATACGGATAACATGTCAAAACCAATGTGGCTTCACCAAGTAGAATAGAAGCCCAGAAAAGGCTACCGTATCGTACCTAAACTACGAAAACAATAAAAACAGAATGTAGGTCCTCTCCTTTATATTACATTAGCCCATCTTGCTCCAATATCGTAATCATATAACATTACGAAGGCTGTTATTCTCTTGACAGTAAGGGCTGTGATAGCATGTAACAACAGTGTCATACGATGTCGAATCAAGATGGGTAAACCAAAGTGGAATGAAGGCTGTGTAGCCCCAGTTATTGGTATTGGATTGTTTTTAAATCGGCCGCTTTTACTTTTAAGTTAATAAGAGCTGTCCTAACATTGACATTACAATAACAAAGGGTAAAAGATAACCTAAAATAAGACCCCAGAAGTGATACCTACCCTAAATACAAGGGAGATACCATGGAGATACCGCATCTATGTATTTTGTGTTTAAAAACCGTGCACTAGATACTAAATAGATGGGTACAAGTTAGCTATAAGAATTGTTTGCCCTTTGCGTTCCTACTTTCAACTAAAAAATTGATACAGCAAACTTCAACGATAAAGAAAGTCACATCGAACCGTCACACCATTATCTTTGTCACCATAATAAATATATACCGCTAGTTAGCGCTACGTCACTTGCTGAATGCGTATCTATAGGCAGTCTAATTGCTAAGAGGGCAAACAGGAAACAGCCGGGAGCGGTGGCAGCGGTCGGGAGTATTTGCTGAGCGGTGTTTGTAGATCAAGCGGCAACCCTGCCCGAGAGAGGTAGGGAAAAAGTTGTAACCAGCGCCTCTATGCTAGGTGGTAAAATACAAATCGTATTTGACCGGACGGGCTATTGCCTTACGCTCTCGCAATCGCGATTTTCATTTTGAAAATCGAAGGCTTGTCTGTATACAAAATGAAAACAATTGGTCCGCTGAAGTCGATTGCGATTGCAATTGCGGGTGAGACAATAGCGATGCTGTTATAGTATTGTTTTTAACTTGGCCGCCATTACTGTGAAGTTAATAAGAGCTATCAAAACGTGAACAATACGATAACAGACCAAAAACGATTTGTTTTTACCGTGTTAAATAGGGGCCCGGCCCGTAAGTATTACGGACGCTTTTATCTCGGTGGATAAAGCATCCGTCGCTCTCGCACTCACATACTGGAGAGTGACAGATGTTTTATCTTCATCGATAAACACGACCGTTAGACCCGCAGTAAGACCATATTTTCGGACGTTTATAACTGTTACGAGACGCAGTTAAGGTACAAGGGGAGAGAAAGTCCGTAAATAGACTAGATCTTAGTCCTTAGGGTTGGCAACGAAGTCTTGGGAGGGTAGTCTTAGAAATGGGAACCTATCATTTTATAGAATTTCACTTCTTTGAGCTTTTCATCGGACGCTATTTTATGAAACCATGATGTTTGCAGCATATCTAACACATTAATTACGTAGGCTAGGTTACACCTGTGTACACCAAAAAAATACTCTTGTGGCGAGAAATGCCTATCGATGAATTGAAAATTCTGGGTTATGATACGCTCGTTGAAAGGTGGTTCTATAGGTCTCAGATCCCAATTACTATGAGGTGGTTTGAATGATTGTTTGCCGAATTCGTGCCATAAAAAAAAGTGGAATGCAATTTCGTAGCAATGATATAAATACTTGTTTTATAAAAAAAAGTAAGTATTATAATTGAAAGTAACGATACGATCAATAGCTGCGATGTTTTACGACGCGTAAGTGATTGTTTCAGTCCCATGTGACCGGCCGCGAACATTCTTAAAATATACTCGTCTTCAAAGAAAGCATGAGTAACCAAGTGTCTCACGCCTTATTGCCAAACGTTCAGTTGTCGAATGTCGATGTCGAAAATGGGTCACTAGGTGTCATGCACCCACATGCCGCCGCAAACAAAAGTTTTAATCTGTTCAAGTGAAGCAAAGTAGGCTGATTTAAGACTAAAGGTATACAGCTTTAAATTCATTACATGTATGACATTTTTATAGCGTTTTTGAAGGTACGCGAATTTTCATAACAACATAAATACACGATTTTACGTCGTCCCTATTCAAATAACATGAAATCCATTTACGGAAATCAGAAGTTTTAGTATAAAATATAATCCTAAGTAATATACTGAAAGTTTATGAAGACATTTGAATGTTAGTTTTTAACGCAAAAACGGCTTAATGAAATCGGTGCATTCTGCACTAGCACATAAGGTACTTTATGCTCTGGAAGATTTAATGTCTCGCGGGATCGTCAAACGAGTTCTATGCGCACAATGTCGCGGGCAGACCCTAGTTTAACACAAAATATACACATATATTATTTAGTTGACTGGTAGAGAATGCCATTAGGCATTAAGTTCGCCGTTTGTTATTTTTAGTGTGCAATGAAGGTTAAAATAAATAAATATATTCCCACAAAAAGCACAATAGCTCAATCAATACCTAATTAAAAAATAATCACTCACTTAGATTATTAATAGGAATCATATTATGAATGAAGTGGTCGTTGTTTACCTTCCGTACAACCTTGGAGTAGAGCCGGCAGGTGAGGAACCGCGTTCCTTTGAGCTCTGTGTCAAGAGCGGGTTTGAGGTAGAAGGTTTTCGGGATCACAGTCACAGCACACACGGTCGAGATCGGTCGCGAGCGGGCGGCGTTCGGTGCGGGAGCGCGGGAGGCCGCCGGAGTCCGACTGCGCCGCGCCGGCTATTTGCGCCCGCTCACCGCACCCCGCGCCGCCCGCCCAGAGAAAGCTCTGCGCAAAGCTCATAACTTTCTTTGGTTCTACTTAAGTTTTTGAGACAAAGGTATATGTAACTTATTTTTTTTATATGATATATCCACGGATTGGAATTCAAAGCAGAGACAGAAAGAGGACAGTTGAATGGGCCTGACGCGTGTAGCACAGAATAGAGAGAGATTTAGACTGGAAACAGATAAAATATTTTCATTAGTTACCGGGAAAGATCTTAGTTGTAAATTCACTCCTCCTTTAAAGCCCAACATTAGACATTTTCTAAAATAATCAATTAAATAGGTCAATTTGTGTGAGATTTTCCAATGTTATTTATTAAGAACAATAGAGCAAAGCCTGTCAAAAACAGAGACGAGATGTAATCTCGGTGATCGAGACTGAAACTTATCCTCCACAATGACCACAATACCAATGAGTATCAAGCTGAGCGCTTTCCCGCGGCAAAATGGGTGAAGTAGTTACCTGGAGATGTGAACCGTAAGCCACAGGTACACGGAAGAAATAGTCTTGATTAAGTTGCCTGCGGGCAAGCAGTTATCTGTTGTGCCGTGTTATAGTGCAGTCAATGAATGAATGGAGGAGTTTCTGCACGTTTCAAAACCTTGTCTAGGGTTCCGTGCCCGAAAGGAGCCTAACGGGACCCTATTAATAGGCCTACGCTTTCCCTTAATCTTTCTGTCCGTCCATCCATCCGGCCGTCCGTTCGTCCTGACTTTAAAGAGCTGTATGTTTTGAACCGTAATCGATAGCGGCTAGTTTTTTTTTTCTAGAATACTTATGTATTATTACGGCAGATTGACTAATAAATAACATTAAATAAATAAAGTAAAATAATAAAGGGGATCCCGATAAAAGAAACGTTTTTCATTAACGTATTTTTATTTTGTTGTACCGTAAACACGGTTAAACATACAACCCTGAAGAAAAACACAAATAGTTACCTAAAAAATAGTCAAGTGTTAGTTGGGCTCGCGTTGATTCGATTCGAAGACGAATTCAAATTAGAATATAATAATACCTACTGGGTGGTAATATGGTACGTCGAAGCTATAAATGTTTATACTTTAGTACCTTGTCAGTTTAATCGATGAGACAATTTCATACGACAGTTTAAACATGACGTTATAGGCAAGATACTAAAGTGTAAACATATTTTTGACTTCGACTGGTACCCTAGGTGCGTTAGTCAGACTCCCACTTGACATGTCTTTTTAGGTTATTTAAGATTTACAGCAAAAAAAACGATTTTCATACGGTAAGATATCTGAAAATAACCGAATGATATATGCATAGAAATGAAGTGGTTAAAAATTACAGTTTTCGAGTAATTAATAAAAATCTTTGAAAATAAGTGTTGAAATTTAGGCAAATCGGTATAGACGTTATTGCACGTGAAATAATGTTTAAAATAACTTAAGGCATTTCTTCGGACCCGACTACTGTTCTCTCCTAAAAACGGAACCTTTCTTTCGGTTTCGGAATTCGGGCGAGTTAAGCTAAATTCACAAAGAGCATTACTCTTTTTTCAAAAAGTGGGAAAAAATATGCGATTCCTTTCGAGGCCCTGGACAAGTCGCTCAAAATTATATGGGATGACATTCTCGTGCGTCGCAGTATACCACGTGGTTAACTGTCATCCTATACATTTGGAGGGATAGAAAAGAAAAATGTAAGTGGTGTTTGCATATTGGGTACTGCTACTGGTTGATCACTTTACATCAGTTGACAATCAGTAAACATCATCGTAATTGGTCCACATAGGGTTAGTTATGTTTTACCTAAAAAACCTCTGGTTGTCTATTCTACATTCATACCTACAAAAACTCACGCCTTCGTTCCCAGAGTGCGGTACGCAGAGCTACAGAATTACCTACAAGTCTAAAAACTTGTTGATAATTCTGTAACCACGTTTTGCACAATTAGGCTAAGATGTTTACCAGCGTTCAACATTCTAGAGTACAAAATACAAACTATTCTACAGGGTAAAACAATTTTAGCTTTCACCGGTATTGTCTACTGTCAAGTAAATAAGATCTACTTATTATAAAGCTGAAAATACGATAACTGTCGATAACACATCAAAAGCAATATTGTTTTACCCCATAGATTAGAGGCCCTGCTAGCTCGTTTGCCTCCTACCTGGGTCATTATTTGGGCGTTTGTTCCGAATCACTTTCGTGGTCACGTTTTTGTAGAAGTAGCTGCCGGTTCCGATTTCGTTTCTGGTTAGGTATCTAAGTTTCCCGGACATCTAACAAATATCCAAAAATGGCATCAAAATATACGCCCAATTCTTCAAAAATATGTCCACAAAAGTGAGGCGGTTGAAACGCTCGAATAATGACCCACCTATAGCAAACAAATGTATCTACCTAATACAAATCGCGTCCGAAACCGTTTCGGCCAATCAGCGTTTTGTGTTAGCTACTTTATCGCGTGCAATGCCGTACCTAATGAGAATTCAGTTTAAACCAATTCCTCAAAAGCATCATCTAGCTGCATCTCTATGATGTACCTATCCTATGGGATACACAGAAAAAAATAACTGCTTGCTTTTGCATTTTTATTCAAAACAATAGGCTTTTCTAAGGATATAATTTGAAGCCTATCTACCTCACATTTCATGATTAAGAATGTTATTGTTATTTAAAATAATTTATTAAATAAAATAAACCTCATCTGTCTAGTGTAGTCAAGGAACTGTATACATCAGAGCTTGCGTGAAATCCGGCAGTTCTGGTTTTTTGCAGACTTATTTACTTCGCCTCAGGCCCACTTGCGTGGACCAGAGTTAGCGTCTTAACCCGAGGTTAGGCGGCAAATCACGTACAAAAGTAGACGCTTAACTCTGGGTTAAGGGCTAACTCTGGTCCGCGCAAGTGGGCGTTAGTGTGCAAAATGTGGTTACAGAATTATCAACAAGTTTTTAGAGTTGTTGGAAATTCTGTAGCTCTGCCTACCCCACTCTGGGAATAAAGGCGTGAGTTTATGTATGTACGTATGTATGTTATTTATGATGTTGGTCCACCGCACCCTAAACGCAATCTAAAGGACTCGTGTTTGATAGTACTTTTTGGGACATTTTTAAAGAAGATTTGCTACAATATGAGACTAGAATTGTCTCTGTAGACCTAATAGTTTCCTATAAAGTTTTTCAAAATTCATACTTTTTCGAATCTTGCCATTTTTTTGAACAGCCTTGGCGACCAGCGATACCAACTATTCGCCAGGGCTGCGACGAAAACTAGCTTCAATCTGTACAATCTCAATCGACAGACATTTCATCGAATGCCAACCACCAATACCACCACCAACCAATACCAAACCTTAATACCCACCAAACCACATCCACCAATAACATCCAACAAAGCAACTTTTTTTTAAAGTAAGTTTCGTAAACGCATTTCGTCTAAAAGTTAGGTCGAAACGACCGCGCTATCTGATAGTTATTTAATGTAGCTTTAGCATGCATTATTCAGTTTAATTATATACGAGACACTAAATAAACGAGTTTGAAATAACACATTTTATATTTTTGTAATTTTCTCGACGCACACGCCGCACTCCAGTTTCGTGCTAACTTTACTTTAATTTTCATAGATAATGGGTTATCAAATATCTATATATATTTTAAATATTGACAAACTGTCCGAGGTAAAACTATGTCCGGGGTACAACAGCTTCTCCTGGCCATGATTAAATATACTGATTTTACAATTACCCCCTTACTTATAAACGTGGAATAAGCTAGGTATAGTTTATGCCCTTATCAGATAAACATCACATTCACAATCAATAATGTCACAATTACAGATTCTGTAATTGTGACATTTGCATCTGATAGAAAGTGACAAAGCATGGCATAAACTATTCCAAGCTTATTCCACGTTTATAAGTAAGGGGGTAAGACTTTAACATCAATTTGTTATATAAAGTAAAGTTATATCTTTATGTTGCAGAACAAAAGTAGTTCAGTTTAGCGAGTACAAATTGATCGTTGCATTTAAAGCCCCAATGTCAGAGGCACCCGGTATATTCAAATTCAAAACCACCTTGTATACTCGCCATTGATTAATTTGACATTTGTTACGTACAAAATGTGTCCAACTTTAACGAGATGTCACAACTCTATCTCTACGGTGTTGAATATAAGAACGCACTATTAGACCCAATGATAATATTGATTAGACCATTGATTTTATGCAATTCCTACAAACGGTATGTTAATTAAAAACTTAAATATTTTGTTATTGTCACTTGGCCAGTTTTTGCCAAGGTTATAAATATGTTCAATTGCGACACAAATTTAGGTACTTACCTATCCTAGGCTCAATTAAATTTGAAAGATTTGGTCTAACCTTAGGCCCTAAAATAATCATGGACTCTGATTAAGGGCGGACTCGACCAAACGAGAATAAGGTCTTATATTTAGATTTAACGCCGAGTTTTTATAAATTACCTAATCTCGGAGTAAGTCTTATCCCAGTTTGGTAAAATCGATAGTAAGGGATTTAAGTTTTCAACTTAGCGTGTATCCAGGCCAGATTTATTAAGAAACCGGACAAGAGCATGTCTAACCAAGGGTTCCGATGCCGGTTACTAAATACTTAAAAACTATCTCGATAACTTTAACACACTTACTTACTCGTATTTTTACTTCGTATTCTTCGTATTTTTTTGTTTGATTTGGATGAAAAAGTGCATCAGCACAAGAGCGTATCTTCATGGCACTTACGTCCTTTGTTGAGAAGCACAGCTATTCGGCAATAATGCCCGGGCTACACGAGGTTAGTTTTACAAGCTAGGATAGCAAGCTAGTGGCAGTTAGCTAGCGAGCTAGTACTTTTGGCTTCGTGTAGACAAACCTGCCTTCATTTCTAAGCTAGTAAGTTAGTTTACAAGCCAGGACAGTTTTTAATAGGATGTAGTTCTATTTTTAAGCGGTACGTATATCCCATAGAGATAGGAAAGCAACATCTATGGTATATCCGATCATGATTAGTGATGGGCGATTTCTGAAACATTGCACAACTTTCCTTAACTGCGAAAATTACAGCTTCTGACAGTTACATAATTAGATGAAAATTATTCTAACACAAGTAAATTTCGTTTAAATTTCATGAAAAGTTGGGTAAAATGTCTAAACTATAGTAATTTTCAGATATAAAACGATTTCACTTTCAGAATATTGCTTGAAATTCTAGGTGAAAGTTATAGTTTTAGGGTTTTTAAAAGAACTGTCAAAATATTATGTGCCACACGACGATTTATGCCGAATTATTTTTTTCCATTTTTTGTCCCATAGCCTTCTAACCCTAACCCCAGAAAAAAAAAATCTGTCATTTACTTAACTACCTACCGAACTAAGTAACCGCTTCAATAAGATACAGACCTACTTAAAATTTCATCAATGTAGTTTTCGAGTAAAATGCCTGTGACACGCGGATGGACGATGACAAAACTATAAGCTTTCCGTTTTTAACATTTTGGCTACGGAACCCTAAAAGTCTGAGCTTAAAACATACCCTTATGATAATAAGGTATGGTAAGAGTACAGACCTACTTAAAGCAGCGACCACACCAATGCTTAAAAAACGGTGTCGGTACGAAATCGCAGTGACGCGTCGTATTAGCACCGTTTTTGACGCATGCTCTCCACACCGGTGCTCAAAATTCACAGACGGTGCGTAAACAAAAGAATGTGTCATAGTAATAACATGGCGTCAATTTTGACGTGCCGTGATATTCGCAACGTTAAGCAGCGGTGTGGGGAGCGTGCGTCAAAAACGGTGCTAATACGACGCGTCACTGCGATTCCGTACCGACACCGTTTTTTAAGCATTGGTTTGGTCGCTGCTTAATTCTTAATCTAAATACCATGGATGCAATAAATTGAATATGAATATGAATAATCACTGCAGATACCTAGTTATAATCTGTGAACCTGAGAGCCGGAGACCGATCGATCATACGCGTTCTGTCATTGTACTGTCAAGTCTGTCAATTGTCAAAAATAACGTCTAAAATTGTGCTGTTTATTTCTTTTGTTTTTTGTGTTTTAGCGGTTAGACTGGCTCATGCAGAGTCAGGCCTTGGCATTATTATGCTTATCATTGCAAAATAGTACGCTGAGATTTATAAAGTATTCAGGTACATTGTTATATTACTTGCATAGAACGTGAGCATTACAGCAAATTCAAGTTATGGGGATAACTTACGAGGTTAAGTTTTCGGGACGCAGCTGTATATAAATTACAACTTTAAAATTTCAATGAAACTTGTTTAAGTTTTAAAACACTGTCCCTAATAATGATGGCTAAATGGAAAATATGCCGCCTGGAATTTGGAGATGAGGAGTTCGATTTTGAAGAAGGCGAGCAAGTGGCTGTCGGCAGAGGTTTGGACAACAAAATAACGTTATCAAGTATAGTGGTATCGAGAAATCACTGTGTTTTAAAAGTTCAAAAAGACAATATTCTAATTACAGATTTAAACGTGAGTACAATGAATTTATTCAAAACACTAACTAACTTATCGTTTATTTTATTATATGTTAAGTACGCACATCTCCCATGGTAAAATGCCAAATAAAAGTGTTTGCACCAAATTTCTAAAGCCTAGTATATAAACAACTCAAAACAATATTTCCAACGCAACACTTAAAATATATTTACCTCATATAAATAATATCATCATCATCATATCAGCTGTGCGACGTCCATTGCTGGACATAAATCTTCTATTAGGATCCTATTCTGGCTTATTCTTCCTAATTATAGTCGCATGTTAGATTAACCCCCCAATATCAGTAGCAATGGCATTATTGCTTTATGTTCCATGTATGAATGTCTAATATTGCTAATGCTCCAGGGTTTAAAACTCTTGGGGTTTTGTCAAGTTATGATTTCAGTTTAATTAAATTCAGCCGAGTTAACATTTTCAGTTTCTTCTTCTGAAGCATTATAGTATATACTGGCTATTGTTATGCTTCTTCAAGCTGTTTTGAATTTGTCCTACATCATCCTCTATTTTTAGATAATATTTACAGTACTTGTACTAAAATAGGTTTACAGTGCATTCAGTGGGTTCAACATTAGCTAAGTGATTATATTATGTTAGAGCTGAAACATAAATTACGTATGAAGATGTACTTCTATTTTCTTCTTTTTTTCTTCTCTGTCTGCTGTGTAAATTAATCATATGTTATTTTTAGAGTTCTAATGGAACTTATATTGGGACAAAAAAAATACCAATGAAGTCAACCTTTACTGCTAAAGATGGTGACATTATAGGATTTGGATGGACCACACATGTTGGTAATTTTAAGGATATAACTGATAATGACAAGCATGTGTTTAAATTGGTCAAAGCCACTGAATCTATAGCTAATAGAATACAGTATGTAAGCGATAGTGATGATAATTTGGAATTAGCTTCTTTGTTTCCAAAGAAAGAGTCAATAGCTGATATAATTAAGAAAGAAACTGATTCTAAGAACTTAAAGCGAAAGTCTTATGATACTTTTGATACTGCACCCATCAAGATTAAGAAAGAATTGGTTAAAAATAATGAAGAGATTTCATTAAAGGATGTTAATGTAGTGAATCTTTTATCAGATAGTGATAGTGAGGTAGCTATATCAGTTCCTAATAAAAATCAACATGTGAATAAAATCCAACTGGATCTAATCCAGGAAGAACCGCTAGTGCAGTGCATCAAAGAAGAAAAAACTAAATTTGAGAATGAGATGCCAGAATATGAAGCTTTTGATGTAAAGCAAGAATATTTGAGGTTTGATGATGATGAGGCCATACAAATAGACAGTGATAGTGATAGTGATTCTGAGCAATGGCTGCTGAGGCTCTCCCAGACCTCGCCGGGCAAGCCATTCATTCGGCGTTCTCATGTAGTTCCCCAGCAAGAAAACACTTCCTACAGCCAAATAGAGGATCCTGAACTCGACAATGAAATTAATTATCAAGAGGAGTTTTATGATGACATTATTAAGATTCCTCTACAGCCACAAATACAAGACGCAGGTGACAAAAGTCCTCACGAAGAATGTGAACTTCCTAATCAAACAATAAATGTTGAGACAGATGATGAGGAAATCCTTAATGATATCATATCCTTTAATCTACCAGAATCAAATTCCGAATATCAAGAACTTTCAAAAAAATCTGTAGAACTTCCAAAGGAATCGCTAGAACATCCAAAAGTATCTTTAGAACTTCCAAAGGAGTCTCTAGAACTTCCAAGAATGGCTCTAGAATTGTTAAAAGACTCTGTAGAACTTCCAAAACAAGATGATGTGGACACTGTGGATGGAGACAGCATTATCCCATCTAAGCCAGTTGTGGAAAATCTAGTTGAAACTGGTAAAAAGACACAAATGATTGAGCCCCTTCTCCAGTTACCAAGGAGAAAAGCGCATGCTGCGGCCAGCACTGAATGTAAGTAGGATCTGTAAATGGTAATAACTTGAAGCAGGTCTTCATAAGTTATTAATATTTAGTTTGCATAACTATACTTTAGTCTTAACTGTATACCGCTGTAAAAACTGTTGTCAGTTTTTTATTTAAATTTGGTGGTTCCATTACTTTTTCATAGATTCATACTGTGGTTTATAAATCCATGTGATTCAGTGGGTCCACTACTGTGTTGTAGTGTGTTAGCGTCTCTAGACACAAAACAGACATACAACCTTTAATAAAACTGGTAAAAGGATAACTGCCACAGATTTAGAAAGACAAACCAGAGGGCAAAATATCTCTTCATTCATTATTTATCTTTGTAATAAAAACATACAATGTTTAAAGGGGAACTTATTTAGCTTTTCTTAAAACATAAATGACCTGCAACACTGCAACCTTAAAAAATTGCATGTCAAAAAATACTATATTGACCTAGGCAGTATAGGCATGGAGGATAGAAAACCAATTAAGATAATCAGTTAAACATTGGCTTCCCTTATTGATAAACTCAAATATTCCTATTTCATTTAGTCCAACTATTCTTAGTCACTTTCTGTTCTTTTCTTGAAATTTAAAAGTGAAATATAAGATTTACTAACAATTATGCATTTATAAATGAGATAGTATTGAAAACTTATTATGTTACTTGTCTTGTTAAAAGTTATTTTAGGTACCTAATATCTTTATTATAAAACTTTACTTTTGTTCTATGACTACAGGTAAACCACGACCAACCTTGAAAAGTTCTTCATCATCTTCATCAAAACGCAGCAAATCATCAAAACATTCCTCTTCAAAAACTCACATGACAGACACACAGAAAGAAGAACGCAAAAAGAGATTAAAGGAACTTGCTACAAAAGATAAAAATGACTCTGAACACTCTTCCAATAAGTCTAGTAATGAAACAAACAAGGTGAAGGTTAATGCTAAAATAACATCAGCTAGTAAAAATAGAGGCGCTTTTCTGACCGACGTTGCCCAAGCTGTAGTCAAACCTATGGCACGCAAAGAGAGTCCAGAAAAGGCTTGCAAGTCCAAGGAAAAGAAAAAAGACATACTACCGCGTTCTATAGATAACAGTGAAAAGTCTCAGAATAAAAAACAGAAAGATGCCACGGAACTTGAAAAAGTTAAATATAAATCAGATCAGCAACCTAAGATGGATAAACAGTTACCCCGAATTCCTCTTAAAAGCGTTAAACCATTATCAGAAAGTGAGGAGACGGGAAAACCAACTTCCAAAGTAGATCCTATGCCACCAAAAAAACCCAAAAAGGTTGTACGCTTCTCAGATGCACCGCCTGAAGTACACACATTTGAAATTGAACCAGGGCACAGATTAAATAAGACTAGTTCTATCAAAATCACTTTCGATAGGCGTCAAAGGCCCGTGTTCTCCTTAGAAAAGTTGACCTTAATGAAAATACTTAGGTGGAACCCCCATTGGTTAGATGAGCAGATAAACAACAATGATCCACCTCCAATATTAGGGCATCATAATAATGCGCTAGGAATGTTTCAAGCCTTTGAAACTCACCATCAATATGTGGGGTAAGTGGTTTAAAATTAAAAGATAAGTGTATTGCAGAATTACTTCAAGTGATTGTGGCTTTATTCCCTAACTAAATTAAATATGTTATGATGTTTATTTTGCATACAACAATGCGCCTTGCTACCCGGCTCTGAAAGTTCGCTGGATTGACAGGGTGCTTCCAAACATTTATATTTAGTGTTTCGGTGGAAAACGCGTGCTCATTGTTTCGTTTTTGTAGGCAAGTGGGTGACCTACTACTGATGGAGATTTGGGAATGTATTTCGCAAGGCTACATGAGGGTGCGAAATCAGAAAAGCGGGGTGCCAATGAAAATAGTGTCTCTTCCTCCAGCACCTCCGCAAGATCGTACTTATGATATATTTAATATAACAGTTGAAAGTGAGTATTTGGTATTTGCAACAGGGTCCAGCCTGCTATACCTTTCAAAGGGTTTTGTATGGGTTTTTAGTAAGGCTTAACTTACAAAACCCTCTGTCCGTTTAAATCTTTTAAATGTGTTTTTAACACTATTTCCCAACGATTGCCCATTGTATTGAGCGCTCACCAACACCCTTACGAAACCCTTTAAAAAGCTTAGCTATATACGCAATCTTGCACCTTTTGTAGACTTCGTAAAACACACGTTACCTTGCATCCTGTTCGAAACGAGTAAAAGATTTCATTCAACTAAACGCTAACTCATTACCCTTACAAAACCCTTATTATTAAAGTATACGCGATACCGAGGGGGTATCGTTTGAAGATCGCGCGGAGCGGCAGAAGATCCAAATTCGATTCGATTTTCAATGGTAAACGTTTGTGGTTGACACGTGGCTTGTTAACGTAACGGAAAGCTTTATAATAAGCGCTAAAAACGTTAGGGAAACCCTTTCAGAGGGATAACGACGTGAATCAGTTACCAATTTCAGAAGGCTAGCCTTATCGTTGGGTACTTCATTTGATGAGGGAAAGTCAGTCGTATAAGTTGTCAATTGAAATGGGTGAGCAAATCCACTGGGCTAGCTATTTCAAACGGAAGCCCTTTGAAAGGTTTTTCCCGAGGAAAGACTGGTTCGGTCACTGATTTGCAATGCTGCTTAAGACAATAACATTGTATATTCCATAACTATCTTTTGCCTCAAACTACGTCCACATAGAAGTTGTTTATCTCTAGTGACAAGGAAATTGTGAAAGGGGTTAAAATGTACCCTTTTTAAGGTTCTATACCAAAATGGTAAAAAAGGAACCCTTTTGGTGAGACTTCCTATCTGTATGTGACCGCAGGTTTTCAGTAACAACAAATGCCATCAACTGGAAATTTGGCATAGTTCAGATGTGGGCAAGCAAGTCGTACTGCTTGCCCACATCTGATTTAATCACATCTGATAAAAGGGTCTAGAATGGGGGGGTTGAGAAATGAAATTGGTTTGATTATAGCAAATAGGGTGTCATATGAAAGGACTTAATCTGCTCATTTCAAAACTTTCTTTTTTTAATTTCCTGTGATGTATTTTTTTGATTTATAGCAAAAAGGTACAAAAATTTACCGTTTTTTTAAATAAAGTTCATAACAACGTTACGAAGCATATTATCTTAAATGCAGAACCCTCGGTGCGCGAGTCCCACTCGCACTTGACCGTGATTTATTTTTTACAAGTTTTAAAAATAAGGGCGCATTTACCCCTCAGTCAGAATAGCCCCGCCTGACCTCATTCGATATTGAGTAAGTATCTAAGTAATATTTATATATTTTTAGTTGCACTTCCGGTTTCTGATATGAAAAACATGCCAAGGATGGGAGAAATAATGATCGTTTATTTTGGACCAGAAGATGCAAAATGCTCCAGATTCCTTTTTGTTACTAACGTTCTACAGCCGAGTAAGTAAACCAACTTGTGTTTAATAAGTATATAATATATAACAATTATACATACATGCCCAGAACGGGGTACGCAGAGCTAAAGATTTACCAACCACTCTTAAAACTTATAACATATAATAATCGCATCGAAATAATTCGGTTACGTATCAGAGCGCCTAAAATTAATAAGCCTAATGTATCATAATACCTAAAAGTTCATAATACCTAATGGTCTTTTTTACAGAAACCGGAAGCTTTTCAGGATTTTTTTAAATGCCATTTTATAGAAGCCAGTAGGTTAGGTTAGGTTAGTTTTATAACAATCCTGAAAAATGTACGGTTTAAATAAAAAAAACCATTAGGTATTATGAACTTTTAGGGATTATGATACATTAGGCTTATTAATTTTAAGTGTTCTAATACGTAACCAATAATTCATTATCTGCCGCTACAAATGTAATCAGAAAATACTTCCCGTTTGTCTGGTAAAATATAAAAGATATGCTAATTTGTTTCGTTTCAATTAAAAAATTTCAGATAACAGGCGCAAATTTTATACTGTAAACTTACACGCGACTTTCACTGAAAAGATGCGGATGTTACAACCTGGCGAAGTGATGATGGGTAAAAGTCTGGCGCATATACATAAAGAACTGACGCTGTTCGAAGCCATGGAGTACCTCGCGGGCTCGCCCCTCAGTGAAGCGATTCTGAGGCCAGAGCCACATCATTTCCCAGAAATTACTCACAATCAGGAGTGCAGTATGAATTCGCAGGTATCTTATACTTCCCTTTATTCCTTGAACTAAAACAACTCCGCGGCTTCGTATGCGTAGAATAGTTTCTCGGTTCGGTTCAGTAAAGGGGGAGACCCCTTTTTCTTCTCGTTGGGAGTCGATTTTCGAGAAAATCTTTCTCAGTGCAGCCCTAGGGCACCCAAGGAATATTCCCTTCAAAGTCCTTACATTCAGCGGTTTTGGCTATGCGTCGTCTACCAGTTAGTCAGCCAAGCCAGTAACGAAAGAGTTTTGATGATACATTGATGGTCATGACCGAGAGCTGCAGGTATGATGTTGTGTAATGATTGTTCCAGTGGACGAAAGATTTGAATGACAGTCAGAAGACGGCGGTGAGCGCTTCGGTGTCGGCGGCCCTGAGTGACCGGCCGCATATACAGATGGTGCAGGGACCGCCTGGGACAGGTAAACTTAATTACTGCTCTATATCCAAATAACACTATATGAATACCTAAATCGGTACGTTCTGTGCAGCGGTCCAAGAACGGTGTCATACAACAGGCGTCTGGGATCCTGGCCACGATTGATCCACATCATTAATTAGTTAGAACCAAGAACTAAGTTAGAATCAAGTCTCATAATAACGAAACTTATCACATGTGAACTCTTTTAAATGCTGACTTCCGTGGGTCGTGACTGATGCGACTGATGGTATGATGGATGAGTAATGGTTAGCGGTCGAAGACAGCGAACCGCGATGCCACTTTATACAATCACAGCCGACCGAGATCTTCGAAAATCGCGAATGAACGCCGTCTTCAGGTGCTTTTCCACCGGCGTGGCGAGACGAGGTCGCGCGAGAATTTTAATTTGTATTGAAAAACCATTTCCACAAAAGATGCGCGAGGAGGGAATTCTCGTTTCGTCTCGCTTCGCCCTAAAGCACCTTTAATGTTTCGGTGGTGTCCAGGCAAGTCGAGCGTGATCTGCGCGATGGTGATGGCGTACTTCTACGACGCGGCGGCGCGGCGGCGGGCGCAGCGCGGCAAGATCCTCATCTGCGCCACCAGCAACGCCGCCGTCGACGAGCTCGTGCTGCGCCTACTTAACATCCGCCAGAACCTGCCCAGAGGTACCTTTTCTTTCTCCCACGTGCTCGCAAATGTTAACTTTACTCGTGTAAAAAGAACCCGCGAAGTTCCGAGTTCCATGCCAAGGCAAAATGGCCGCGAAAATGAAATTGGATTATTTATCGCGTGTTCACCTTTTACCTCGTTTGGGCTAGTATAACGGTTACGTATCAGAACACCTAAAATTAATAAGCCTAATGTATCATAATCCCTAAAGGTTCATAATACCTAATGGTCTTTTTTACAGAAACCGAAAACTTTTCAGGATTTTTTAAAAAGCTATTGCATAAAACTCATTAGGTTAGGTTAGATTACTTTTATAACAAATCCTGAAAAATATACGATTTTAATAAAAAAGACCATTAGGTATTATGAACCTTTAGGTATTATGATACATTAGGCTTATTAATTTTAGGCGTTCTGATACGTAACCAGTATAACTCCAAATAGCCAAACATTCGTGCAATCAATTTCTTCCATTTTTATTTTACTTCTAAAAATTTAACCCTTTGAACGCCAAGAACCACTAAAGTGGTCGTGTATGCATAACACGCCATCGACCAATATAGTGGGCACAGATACAGTGCAAAATAGACCCGAGTATTTGTGACGTAATGTTGACATTAGCTGTGGTTTGCCGCAGTCATTGGCGTGTGAGGACGACGTTTGTATCAAATAAAAGGTGTTCAAAGGGTTAATAGACTAAAAAGGTTAATCTTTTCGAACAGCGTTTACAGCGTATTGCAGCGTAGTGTATGAACTTTTTTTTTAACATTGCGTTCGTAAAAAAAAATGCCGTCATAACATAAACGCGTAATAAATCTAATTTAAAATCGAACTAAGTCAAATTGGATTTATTACGTTTAGTTTGGTATTTTATTTAATAGTATATTTCAGTTTTCACTTAATCAGTTCTGTACCTATTTCGAATGTAAATAGAAGATGATTTCGACAGTGTTCTTTTTTAAGGCAATTTTGGGTCTGTGTTTAATATTACTACCAATTGTGTTATACTTTTCACATTGTTAGAGAAAAACCGGAGCCCGCCGTGTGCCAAAAATATGTTTGCAAAATGTGTTGTTTCCCATTGTTTTTATTTGCCAACCCAATTTTATACACTCAGCGGCACGGAATTTAAACCAAATATAAAACTTCTATTTTTAAAGGTTCTACTCATTCTATTTAATAATAATCAATGGCATGGTGCATCGTTCTTGAGAATAACTTTTCTTTGTTTATATCCGCTATATTTATATTGTTTCTTAAAAAAAAGTCAACTTAGTGCAAAAACGCACAAATCGTTGTAAAAGTCACTTTAAGATTTTACTACTTTATTTGTATTAATTGCTGTTTTTATCAATTTATTGCATTACAGTAGATACGAGACGTTATTTTAATGGCAAAAAGCTAACGAACATGTCAATGAAAACCGCACAAGTCGCTCAAGCAGTATTACTTGTAGAACAGGGCCACTCTCAGCGTCAAGTGGCTACCATCTTAAATGCAGAGCGTTTCCATTGTATACCCTATCCCCACGTATGTGTTGTGCAGACGAGCGGTTCCGCATGGTGCGCGTGGGCCGGGTGGAGGCGATGCACGCGCGCGCGCGCGACGTCAGCTCGCAGACGCTGGCGCAGCGCGACGCGCGCCCGCGCCCCGACCAGCCCGTGCCCGCGCTGCGCGAGGAGGTAACTGTCGCGACTCTTCATTACCATTTTTATCTACACACATCATAAATCCTCGATTATATACGTTTAAAACCCTTTGACAACGACCAGCATTACCTGTGGTTTAGCTGGATCTTGGTTACCGGTGACCAGCAATGACATAATTTTAAAAATTACGTTATCAAATATTATAAAGTAATGAGTTTCAAATTTGAAATTTGGAACATTTCCAAAACCAACACAATTTAAATAGGCCCACTTCTAGTATCAATTGAAACGTCAACTAGGTATATTGTTTAGTACAATATCATATTATGACATTTGATTTCGTACGACATGAGAGAATAGGGACTTAATTAGTTTGTAGAATAAAATCAAAACTATTTATTGTACAATAATAACAACAATATATTTGAGATTCTCATAACGAGCCCTTTCATTTGATATATGACGCAGTAAGTTTTGCAAATTTTTCTTTTAATTTCCAAATTTGCTCCCCGAAAATGACCCTATTTAAAAAAAAATACTTTGCACAGCTGTGTTTGAGTCACAGGATAACACCTTCCTACCAAATTTCACCTGATTTGGTCCAGTAGTGTCGCAGCAAATTGGCTGTGACAGACAGAAGGACAGACAGACAGACGCACGAGTGATCATGTAAGGGTACCTACCGTTTTAAATTTTTTGTACCGAATCCTATAAAGTATGTGCTGAGATCTCAAGCTTGTTTGTAGTAGATAGTGCAAATGTTTAGGGTGATGGATTGATCATGGAGAACCTATACATTTTATATATGTTATTATTATTTATTTAGCAATCAAATGGTCACAATAAAACAAGATCACATTTGTAAAATAATAATAAACCAATAGTTAGTTTGATTAGGTACAGAACGATATTTAACTTGGCAGTTTTTGAGCTTAAACATATGTATCTTTACTTTTCAGATATCTCGGTTAACAGCCAAAATCAACAAGTGGATTTCGATGATGCACGATGCTAAGGACCCGTCGCGCGTGGCTTATTGCGAGGACCGCATACGGCAGTTCGAGTCTAAGAGGAAAATGGTACGATATATCTTTTCGAGCCCGACGGATGTAATTAAAAATCCTTCCGTTATTTTTCAAGTATCTACAGTGTCTCGGTATAAAATTTACAGACGGTAACTGCATGACGTTACCGAGTCGTTTAAGTGTTATTTAACGATAACTATAGGGCTGGGCGCCGTATGTTTAGCAGCAGTTTTGATCGACTCGATTATGGTAATAATTATTTAGCAATCCAGGCTGGAGTATAATTGGTAATTCTTTAACTTTGAACCTTTTGGATGCTGTCGATGGAAGCTGTTTAGGTTTTACAAACCGCATTACTTAAGTTCAGCCCTCCAACAAGGTGAATCGCCGCGGCTAAGATTGCGGGAAACCGACGATTCAAGCGGCGCGGGAACGGTCCATGGGGCAAACCTTGGGGGAGGCCTATGTCCAGCAGTGGACGTCTTTTGTCTGAAATGACAATGATGAAATTAAAGGAATGTTTGTGCAAGTAGTATGTTATGTGTGTTGTGTGTGCAGCTGGGCGGCGGCGAGGCGGCGGGCGGCGAGGCGCCGCGGCCCGAGGACGTGGCGCGCGCCGAGCGCCGCATCATCGACTGCGCCGACATCGTGCTCACCACGCTCGCCTCCGCCGTCAACCAGAAGATGCGCGGGTACCACGCTCCCGCTGCCCGCCATACGTACACGGGCTCCGGTCGCTTTACCATTTACCAAATTCCTTTAGCAAACTACTTTCATTTCCCAAAATCACTTGTGGTTGATAAAAGTTAGGCTAGAATTGCGACTTCAAAAATACCAATAAAAAATGATTCCAACGAACTGAGACCTCCTCCTTTTTTGAAGCCTGTTAAATATAAAATGTTGCGACTAGAATTTCTTTTATGCGAAACAAACATTTGTGAAAAGGCAAAGTTTCTCAAATGATGATTTGGTGAAATATCAGTACGCCGCTTCATGATCACCCTCTCTACAATACACTCATCAACTTCACTCACCTACACCTACTTACTTATCCACATACCACTTCGTACCATAATTACCACCCACTCTGAATCTAGTCACTTATCACTACACCAACTCACTTATTCTATCATTCACTACCCTCTACAACCCTCTCACCAATCGCTTCACCTACTTACTTACACCTTCCACTCTGCATTCACTCATTACTTACTCACCACTATTCCGAAAATCCTACCATTAACAAATGAATGTTCTCCAGGTTAAAGCGGCGCATTGCACTGTGCATAGTGGACGAGGCGGGGCAGGCCATCGAGCCCGAAGCGCTGATCCCGCTGACGCTCGACGTGACTCGCCTAGCGCTCATCGGCGACCCGCAGCAGCTACCCGGCTATATCTGCTCTCAGGTCTGTGTCTATAAATTCATTTATTTATTTAGAACGCGTACAATCATTCCTCATCTTACCGTTTCGAACTGTTCAGTTATACAGGGTGTCCCAGGAAATGGTGTTAAGCGAAAGTCCAGAGGTAGAACACCTTAAGGGGCATCCGAATTACCCCCATGTATGCTCCGCGATTTTTCATAGTTTAGGAGTTATGGGTGATTTTCTAATTTTCTACTTTACAGACTTTGAAGGCCAAAACCATAAAAAAACATACCTTTTTACTTCAAGGCATTTTTAAAAACTTCACTATTTTATTAAATACTAGCGACCCGCCCTCGCTTCGCTTCGGTTTATG